>SKCR01052186.1:0-202213 GCA_019454045.1 Zanthoxylum bungeanum | reverse complement strand
AATTAATCAGTAAGATTATTATATTCGATATAATAATTGAAATTCGATTTCGACGCGAAATTAAAATTAGATTTTAATTCGGGCATACGAGTTAATTTAGAATTAATTCGTTAGCGACGTAAATAATAATTTCGCTAGGTGCGATTATTTATTTAAATTCGATTTAATTAACGTCGCGACGCAAGTTCGGTATTTCGGAAATATCGAACCCGAACGCGTGAGTGGACGTGGGCCCACTTTCATTTGGAAACGTGTGGGGCCCAGTTGACACATGTCATTAAATGTATTATTTTATTGATAATACATTGCATGGTGATAGTGTATAATACACTCTAATGTTATGCATGGAATTTGAGTGTTTGACACTCTAAGCCTTTGCATGGCTTGTGTCATAGATTTATTATTATTTAATAAATATTATGGCATAAATATAAATTGATTTTTGGTATCAAAAATCAATAAGAACAAAAAGAAAAATCTCTCTTCTCTCTCTCACTTGGCCGAAAAACTGCATGCAGTTTTTGGTCTTCATCTTCTTCATTTTGGTTGCCAAAAGCTTGAAGAAAGTGTGATTGTTTGGAACATCTCCTCACATGCAAGGCTAGCCCCTTTCAAGGGATCAAAAGAGGTGATAGGGAAACCATCATAGAGCTTGGAATACTCAAAGCTTGGAGCTTTCCACATCTTCTCACCTTGGCCGAAAATCATCCACCTTGAAGCTTCCATCTTGGCTTGATTTTCTTCATCACAAGATATTGTAAGTATGATTCCGCCATACTTCATGTTTATATATATTCTTTGTTGTATTTCATATATGCTTAATTTTTCCTTGGGACATATTATACAAACCAACATATTTGATATATTTGTATTTAATTAATTATTTAATTGTTAAATGATTAATATAATTAAAATATAAATATATCACCAAATTATAAAGTTAGAAATGATTATAAATGTAATGTTTGACTTTACATTAAAGGAAAAGGTTTGTCAAATTGATTTTGACTTCTTAAGATATTTGTTCAAAATTGTTTGAAAATTGAAATATCTTTTTTTCCTTATTTTTTATCAATAATTTCGGCCAACACCTTAAGAATATAAGAGTTATATTTTCCCATGGTTGCCTTTGTTGACTTTATATTAATATCTTTAAAGTGTTTTAGATATTTATTAAAGTTGATAAGATAAAAGGTGAAATGAAATTGAAATAATTCTTCTTGCATTTGGCTTGGCCAAATTCGGCCAAGGTTAAAATGTAGCAAGTATTTATAGTTTTCATTTCACTTTCATTTGATAACCTAAAACACTTTAAAGAAAACTCCATTAATGGAAACAAAGGAAGCTTGTGAGAAAGAAAGAAGAAATCAAAGAAAGCTTGGATTTTAATAAGTTTCTTCAACTTACTATTAGAAAGGAAAATGTTCCTTAGGATCTAGGCTTTAACATATGATGTTCTTAGGTTATTTATTTCTTTATTCTTTGTGTTTTTGATGATGGAAGTTTTGAAGAAAGTGTAGAGCATGTATGATGAAGGAAGCTTATGGCTATTGTAGTAATAAGTGTTCTTTTGTGGTTTTGGAAACCTTGTTGCTAATCTAGAGTTGTTGACCCACTCTTAGATGGCCGAGATTTTATCTTAAGTTGTTTCATTGTGTTGAGACTTTGATTGGATGGAAGAAAGATGATTGAAGTGTTGGATTTAACCAATTTGGTCTAATTTGTCCAATTTGATGAAATTGAAAAATTAGGGTTCATGAACAATTCCAAATTTGGGGCTTTTCATATATGTTGTGCATTTGGATGTGTATATGATGCATATAAAGTTTTATGTTCATTGGATTACATCTTGATGTGTTTTGATGCATGAAATGACAAAATGCACAAATTGCCCACCCAATGGAGCATTCGGCCAAGGATGGAAAAATGGGGATTTATGTTGCTTTTGGTGTTTTGATGTTTTGAACATGCTAAGTTCATCTTAGAAATGATTTAGAATCATTCAAAATTGATTTGATCAATTTCGGACTAAAATGGACTAAATACCAAGTGTAAGGGTAATTTGGTAAATTCACTTAAATAAATATGTTTATTTAATTAATCCGACAAAAAGTTTTGAAATCGGAAAATTTGATTTTCCACCGCTTCCGCTGCGTTACCGGATTCTGCCCCTAAAAACCCCCCTACAAAATGGTATCAGAGCGAGTCTGATTCTAGGCCTCCATAAATGATTAGCTTGTTTTATTCAATGTTTAATCATGTTTTCTTGACTTTATACATGCATGTTATAATCTAATTTGATTAGATTTAGGGTGTATGACACTTAATGGAATATCCCCGCTTAATAAGGTTTTATAACTAGTATTTGGAATACTTGTTTCTTGGTCCGTCTTGTCAATACGGTTTATAATATCTTTTCGTTGACTACATCCGAGACCGTGCCTCTGCTGTGAGGATGTAGCTGATAGAAATTTATTTATGCCGAATGTATATTAGATACTAGATAAATTCAAGCGAAAGCGGAATCCTGAACGTGCCATAGCTGTCAGGGTTACGCAAGTAACTTGATTTTATCATTAAAGAGTTTAACCTTGGTACGTCTCCTTGTGGGCCTGCCTTAGCAGCGACAACGAGAAACGACCAGGACCAGAACCTCGGAGTCACTAGTGAGTGATTGACAATGAGTTGTCTACCTGTGAATATACGTAGGCGATACCGTGCCTCTGCTGTGAGTCGAAATATATTCATGGGGTCCTCTTCCCATTATGTAATTCAATTTAATTATTGAATTCTTGTTTTTCCGTTGGGATTACGGTATTACGTAAAATAGTGGGAGGCACTGCTAAGTTTAAAAATTCCTTAACTTTGGCAGTGTGAATTATTATGGAAATAGCCGCTTGTTTGTGTTTCCTTAATCTATATTAGATAGAATTAAACTTTTAATTCACTGCACACATATTTTGATATGTTATCTGACTTGACTCTTGGTTGCAGTTATTCTAGAATAGGTTCTAGATACTACTAGACTAGGATATTATTAGATTAGTCTAGACCATCGGGAACTGTTGTTCTGATTTTCTTCTAAAATCAAGATGGTTAATGACTTAGTTTCTAAGTCACAATAGATAATCTAGATAGATATCCCTTTTAGGAATAATACTTTAGATAGAATAGTTTCTTATGCAGTAAGAATTGACTTGAATTAGTTCATGTCTCGAGATTCTTGACTGGCATTAAGAAAGCCCTATTAGGTATTTGTTTATCTAGTAATGACGTTTCTAAGCTTTAACTACCTTTAGAGGTAATGTGTCCAACACAATTTGCTAATCAATTATTTACAATTGTTGTGAATAGTTGAATGCAAATACTAAAGCTAAAGAAATGAGATGTGTATAGTTGTGTATAGAAAATATCGATTTTCACAAATACTACAACTATAGGTATTGGATACCAGATCTCCCGTCTAGTTATTTAAAAATATTAGTTAACGATTGTTTTGATATTTGATATCGGAACTTGCGACTATTGGATAGTTACTTGTTCTTAATAAACAATTGTTATATATTTTAAATATAACTAGTAGTGTCATTGACGTAGAGATAAACATTAAGAAAAATTATTCGGTAAAGTAAATAATTTAGAACGGTGCTTTATGAATTTAATCGCTTAAGTATTGGATGCTTATTCCGTATGGTAAATGATGGTTTGATACTAGATCACACCACACATCCTTATCCATTTAATGAATATTGTATTCAGGAAAGTGATTAAGATCTTATTTAACCAATGATTGTCATTGGACCACCAGATCTATTTAACTGATACATTGGATGTATGTAGTTTAATAAATTGTAATTGCTTAAAGGTAGTTTTCTATACTTCGTAACTTAGTTGATGAATTGTCATAACTTAGTTACGTGTTTCTGAAGGAACACATATTCAAAGTCTTGAAAGTATCAAGAACTTTCAACCTGTTCTGATGAAAAGTAAATTGAACATTTTTGACTTGTTCAAATATATTCAATCTAAAGGTTTTAGAGAATTCTATCCTCAAAATTCATTACCTGTCTTTGAACTGTTCAAAGATCTTTGATACGATCAAACGTATGAATTTAAAGCAATTAGTTCTACGGTTATTCAGTGAATATGATTCATATTCAATATTGTTCTTCCACGATTCCATCTTGATGGAATTGAGTAGTGGGAGCAATCGAATCTTATATGATTTGATTCGTTTGATATTGAATGTTACCGAATTAGTTTCAATACTCTTGGGGATATGCTCCAGTAATACTAATACATCTCTTTAATTAATGTTCCATTTATTTCTACAGTTACATATATGATATCTATAGGTAGAAAATTCGAATCTTGAAAAGTTTGAGATTTGAATCTTTATTTTATATAATGGAAATTACTTACACCTTGGAGGTATAAGTAAAAGTTTATCATTTATTATATTAATAGAATATTGTATTCTATTTAATCGGATATATTTCCTACGATCCTAAGTAATAAAATTGTTTTATTACTTGATGTGTAACATCTGATGTTAACTATTGTAGCAAAGACTTGACTTATTGACTCAAATGTGAGAATGATAAATTATAATTGGAACTATGTAATTAATAAGATGAAACAACCTTTATACATATTCTATATAAGTCTAATAGGATATCAGAATCATTTACGAGTATTTGATACTTAATGGTTCAGTTGTTTTCTTATTGAAGAAAAATTATCCTATGACTTATAATAGAAGCGATATTTGATATCGATTCTGGAAGTTCATCATTGAACCATAGCTCTAAGATTGTTCATAGCTTACTACGATCAAGTTTTGAACTTGATTAAGCTTTCATTATGAATTAGTTCATAGAATGTGCTAATTGTTTGCGCAGCGAAAGCATTGTGAGCTTATTAAAGGTTTGACCTTTACAGTATGACAGTGAGAAAAGTTATACTCAGCAATCTATTGTAGAGTCTGAGAAAACTTATCTCTAGTCAAACTAAATGAACAATTAGAGATATATTGGTTAATGTTAATATGAAAATGTACATTTTAACTAAAGAATGAAAAAATGGCGTTTTTGAATGACTTATTCAGATAAGATATCATTTGTGATTTCTTTATTTGAAGAGTTCATTCTGGAATGGCCCTAGTGTTTGTGTTCTGTTTAGATCGCAGTTTTGTGCTAAGCTTATAGAGCCTATTGTAGACTCGGATAAGTCTTCCAGAAATATGTGTTCTCTATTTTTGATATCGTCAGATTGTCTGATCTTGTCAAAGTATATAGAATACATATGTGATAAAAGGGTTAGTGGGAGCGTGCAAATTACTTTCTAGTTTTATATATCCTAACAACATTATCATTATTATAGTAATAATGAGATGTTTGTGAGGTAAAAGGTTTACCTAAGTCTTCTTTACTCCGTGAAAACAGTGGGAGTAGTCTCTGTTATATACGATATAAAGTTTTATATATAAGATATAAAACCAAGAGACTTATGAGATACTCCTATTATTCGTACATTAGATATGACCTAATTAAGGACATAACTAGGCTATCTGTATGACAGTTAGTATAACTGTTGGACAATTATAGTGTGTCTTATATAAAGTATTCATCTTTCGTAAAGGATGATTCCTTTTTTGAAAGAGATATTGATTAGAATATCTAATCAATCTTATGTATCATTTGATGATGACATAATAAATACTTTATAATGTGCGATTAAAAATATTGATTTAATCGTAATTGTTACGAGTTATTTTGATATCCTATAGACCATAGGATGGATATTGAAACACGTTCTTTATGATCTTTGAGATATTAAGAACGAGTTTCTAATTCATGGAGAATACAGTCTGCAACCATTAGGGTCATATTAGTTTTGAGACTAATTATGACGTTAGACAGTCTACGTCATAAAGAGTCACAAAAGATGCAGTGGGAGTGTCACGAATGATTCTACTAACTGAGAGTAGAATTAGATACAACTTATGAAGTATTGACTTATGAAGTTGCATAGTGACCTTATAAATGAGAAGTTTTAAATTGGTGTTGTGCTTGCGGTTGTCCTCATAGTATTTTTGGATTTGATCCCTAAATACTTGGACAACTTAGTAGCTGTAGCATAATACAGATATAGCATCCATTTCATATTAATGTATATTTAGATTCTACAAAATATGAATGATGTTAACTATGGGAAACGATGGAGTTTGTTTGACAAATTCAATATTTCATAGCGGACTTGCTTCTTGCCTCTTAAATACTGGTGAGCTTCTGAGGGCCATGTGCATATGATACACATTGAGACGTGTATATGATACCGTGGATTGGCACTAGAGCAAGTGGGAGAAATTGTTGGGGTTGGTGCTCATAGCGCCAATCTGGACCGTATTTATGTCTGATTCATGAATACGAACATCCCATTATTCCATAATATTACTTATTTGTGGTTGCACCTCTTGTTTTTATATACGTATTCGATCTGATTATGATTTGATTGAAACTAAATATGGTTTAATGATATGTATATATTAGACAAAGGCCCAATAATATATAATGCAGTACACAGATACAAATTTAGTTTGTAATTGACATTGGGAAGTGTCACTGTTATATGTATGTTATCAAACATAGTTCCTGGTCAAGATTTGCTAACACGGGTCGGTTAGTCAAATCCATTGAGACCAGTACATGTCGTATATCGAGACTTGGTCCGATGGTTTATCCCAATGAACCATGAGTCTAGGGAGACTCGTATAGACATGTAGGTGTTTATAGTGGATAAACACTGAACGGCTCACCGAAGATTCTTAATGGATGGTACACCGACGTCAATAAGAATCTTCACGGGTTGAGTAGCATAGTGGTCCTTCGACTTGAGATACCACTGTGGATGTATGAGACATCCTCCACACTTGGATGGCAGTCACGTCATCGATCTATTTAGATCAGACCTCCGCCTGTTCATTGGGTGTGGACCGATCCTCAGGATATCCTGTGTGTGTCAAGATAGGAACCGTCAGTTCTGTGTACAGAGCATAGGTAGTCCATATATATTTAGCAGTCTGTTAAATCTGTGGCCACAGTATACATCGGAAGTAAGTTCCGAGTGTTATTTAAAGATTGTTAATTGATACGTCGACGAGATAATACCTAAAGAGATTTGACGTTTACATCTATATCTCTGGGATTATCTGGATACCTGTGATGGAGGGATTATACGTATGCAATGACCTCGACCTGTATGATTCAACTAGTTTATCCGTGATCGTCATAATCTACGGGTGGATAGATTATGGACACGAAAGTGGATTTCGTGACGGATATACCTGTATCTAGAGAGTCTCAATAATGAAACATACTCGTAGAGCACTAGAGCAACATTTATGAATAATGATGATTATTTATAAATCGTTTAATCGTTAAACGAAAAATACATGCGAACGGGCCAACCCGTCATTTCCTAATTAATGTGTATTTGTATTTAATATATGATATTATTAAATACACATTAATAAATAGTCAAATAATGGTATTTGACATATATCATCAATATGTATTTGAGATATTTAAAGTAAATATAATACATATATTTGATATATTTGTATTTAATTAATTATTTAATTATTTAATTGTTAAATGATTAATATAATTAAAATATAAATATATCACCAAATTATAAAGTTAGGAAATGATTATAAATGTAAATGTTTGACTTTACATTAAAGGAAAAGGTTGTCAAATTGATTTTGACTTCTTAAGATATTTGTTCAAAACTGTTTGAAAAATGAAAATATCTTTTTTTCCTTATTTTTTATCAATAATTTCGGCCAACACCTTAAGAATATAAGAGTTATATTTTTCCATGGTTGCCTTTGTTGACTTTATATTAATATCTTTAAAGTGTTTTAGATATTTGTTAAAGTTGATAAGATAAAAGGTGAAATGAAATTGAAATAATTCTTCTTGCATTTGGCTTGGCCAAATTCGGCCAAGGCTAAAATATAGCAGTATTTATAGTTTTCATTTCACTTTCATTTGATACCTAATACACTTTAAAAAAACTCCATTAATGGAAACAAAGGAAGCTTGTGAGAAAGAAAGAAGAAATCAAAGAAAGCTTGGATTTTAGTAAATTTCTTCAAGTTACTATTGGAAAGGAAAATGTTCCTTAGGATCTAGGCTTTAACATATGATGTTCTTAGGTTATTTCTTTCTTTATTCTTTGTGTTTTTGATGATGGAAGTTTTGAAGAAAGTGTAGAGCTTGTATGATGAAGGAAGCTTATGGCTATTGTAGTAATAAGTGTTCTTTTGTGGTTTTGGAAACCTTGTTGCTAATCTAGAGTTGTTGACCCACTCTTAGATGACCTAGATTTGATCTTGAGTTATTTCATTGTGTTGAGACTTTGATTGGATGGAAGAAAGATGATTGAAGTGTTGGATTTAACCAATTTGGTCTAATTTGTCCAATTTGATGAAATTGAAATATTAGGGTTCATGACCAATTCCAAATTTGGGGCTTTTCATATATGTTGTGCATTTGGATGTTTATATGATGCATATAAAGTTTTATGTTCATTGGATTACATCTTGATGTGTTTTGATGCATGAAATGACAAAATGCACAAATTGCCCACCAAATGGAGCATTCGGCCAAGGATGGAAAAATGGGGATTTATGTTGCTTTTTGTGTTTTGATGTTTTGAACATGCTAAGTACATCTTATAAATGATTTAGAATCATTCAAAATTGATTTGATCAATTTCGGACTAAAATGGACTAAATACCAAGTGTAAAGGTAATTTGGTAAATTCACTTAAATATGATTTATTTGAATTTTATTTCATAATTTGATTATTGGATAATTAAATAAATATGTTTATTTAATTAATCCGAGAAAAAGTTTTGAAATCGGAAAATTTGATTTTCCACCGCTTCCGCTGCGTTACCGGATTCTACCCCTAAAAACCCCTACATATCCTCATCACCAAATTGACAAAAATTCTTTCCCAAAATATATCCCCCAAATTTATTTGATTTGTTTCCTTGATTGAAGATCCCTTGAAAACATTATAAAAAAATAGACTTGACCAAACCCTAGGGGAGGCAACATACCTTGCACATCAATCACAACCTAAAAGCCATAACTCTATCTTCTTCACCTTGGCTTCACGTAAAAAACAACAAGCCAAGAACCCTACTTCATCTTTTCTTCTTTCACGAAAATAGCAACAAAACTAAGCCACAAACCGACACACACAAGCAACAAAATAGCAAGCATCTAAAACCGAACCAGAAACAAGCGTGAGACTCAACCAGAAACGAGCAAAAAAATCGAACCAGAAAGCAGCAGAAACAACGCCCAAAAACATAAGAAAACAGCAGCTCAAACAACCAAAACAGCCCATAAAAACAGTAGCAAAAAACAACCAAAACAGCAGCCCAAACAACCAGTAAAATCATGAACCAGAAGAACAAAAATAGTGAATCAAAGACAGGGAAATAGTGAGCAGAAACAGCGAAACAGCAAACCAATAATTCTTCCGGCGACGGCTTAATGTAGCTCCGAAAAAGTAACTTAAAAGTTAAGACCTGAGGGCACCATGTACTATATTTATTTTGTTGTTCCGGACACGACATGCTTGGCTGGACGTGAAATATTTCCAGCCGGATATGCGAAATCCTACATTAAAGACAGACAAATTTCTGGTCACATTATTTCTTTTCTTCTTCAGTATTTTATTATTTATTTTTATATATTTTCCGATATTTATCTTTTTATTTATTTATTTCTCGTAATTTTATTATTCCGCATTTAGTTTGTTATTTATCTTTTTATTTTGCCTTTATTTTATTTATTCATGTTGGTGGTTATCCGCATATACATTATTATTTCATGTCTATTTTTTCTAGCATTAATGCTTGTGTGTGGTATTATCCCTCGTGATATATTGGATGGAAACCCAGACATAAATTTCTTAGCCGAATCCGAATGGACGGTAGTGCGGTCTGTACATGAGATACAATTCCACGTACCAATCGAGAAATACTCATATATGCATGATTAACCCCTCTTTTGTATACTATTTATTTATTGACGCTTTATTTGTTTTTGATTATTATGATTCTTGTTATCGTGCCTTGTATTTCTTAATTTAATTTTCTTCTATTTATGTTCATGTTTTTGGGTGTGCAAATTTGTGTGTTTATTTGAATTATCTTGCATTAAATGCATAAGACTTGGCTATACCATTATGTGAACCCGTCCATTATACTGGCATAAGTAAGGGACCATTCCGAACCCAATGATTTGAGGTATTCCCTTGCGAGTGGTGAGTGCAGTATTAAATCTTTTCCCAGTTCACACTGGGTGGCGACTCATTTATTCTCCGATTTAGTCCCCTGCGTGCTACTCCGTACTCTCTAAGGGCTGCAAGCCCAACAGTATCGTGGTCGCCGAACATCATAGGTATAGCGGTAAACTCCGCTTTGCTCCAACAGATGGCGACTCCACTGGGGATAGAGAATCACCCCGAAATAATGCTTTGTAGTGTCTGTGGCTTTGGCTTTGGTTACCCAAGTCTCATATATTTTGCATACCCTTCTTACCCTGATGACGTCATGTATCGTGAAGTCGCTTTCACTCAATAAGGCGGATCGTTATATGGCATCATCACTCGTTGGCACGTACCTTAGGGTATAAAAAAAGTGTGCTTCTTTGTCGCTCGAACCCTTGAGTGGGGAGACATAGTTGTGAGCAACCCTTCGCCGGCGGGAGACTTTATCCATACCCTTATAAGCCCACATTTGAACCATAGTTACATGTCCTATAGAAGCTACCTTTATGCTTATGTTTGGGACCATTATCATTTGGATCCATTTGGGCCTCTCGTCATTGGATACGAACTTGTTGGGCCACTTAAACTGAGACAAGTTTATATCTTATGACGATTGGTCCAAAATTTTTCAAAATGACAATGGGCCACTGTAGGCATTGCATTTTTACACATTAGCCCAATGAGGAGTCTCGTATGGAGGCAACTACTTCTTTAGTCATGAAAGTCGCGGGAAACGGACGTTGGAAGGGTAAAGTTGGAAAATAGAATTTTGGATGGATTTAATCTCGTTGTTTAGCTTCGGCTGCTTGTTGGACTTTCGTTTCAAAGCTCACCTTAGGCCCAAAACTCCCATAGACCACATACCTAACCCAAACCAAGCCCAAATAGCCAAGTCAAACCAAGTCAAACCAAGTCAAACCAAATCCATGCCCAAAAGATGTGATTCACGCCCAAAGCCCCTTTATTTAGGTATATGTATATTTATCACATGTTTAAATCTTGTTAAATCCTTACCTAAATAAAAGAAATCAAATCAAATCATTACCAAATCAAATCCAATCCCAAATCCTAATTAGGAGATGCATTCCTTATTAGAAATCAATTAGGAGATTCCTTCCTAATCTAATTAGGAAAGTCTTCTCTCTTTGCCTATAAAAAGAGGCTTTCACCCCCCATTCAAAACCCTAGCTCATACACCTCTCTCACACGCCTAAAGCATTCTCTTAAGCCTCCATTGCACGCCCAAGCATCCCCCTGAAGCCTCCATTGCTGAGCCTTTAAGATCCTTGAAGCCTCCATTGCCGCATCTTCCCTGCATCATCAACACCCTTCACGCCCAAGCCCTAAACTTAACCCTCCATTGCCGAGTTCCAGCCCCCATTCACAGCCTTAAAACACCCTCAAATAAACCTTATTCACAGCCCTAAATTCGCACTAAACACCCTCCAAACACAGCCCCATTTGCAGCCCCAAAACAGTCCCTGAAAACACCCCACTGCACCTGTAAACTGCCGCAGTTCACCTTCTGTTCTGGTCGGTTTTTGTTGCGTCCTTAGCCCCCCAAAACCATCCTAAAATCACTTAAACACCATCCCCAAAACCTCCATAAAGTTTCCCTAAAAAATCCCCACAAACGCACCTCCATAAGCCTTCAAAATCACCCAAAACAGTCCCTGAAAACACCCCACTGCACCTGTAAACTGCGCAGTTCACCTTCTGTTCTGGTCGGTTTTTGTTGCGTCCTTAGCCCCCAAAACCGTCCTAAAATCACTTAAACACCATCCCCAAAACCTCCATAAAGTTTCCCTAAAAAATCCTCACAAACGCACCTCCCTAAGCCTTCAAAATCACATAAAACAGTCCGCTAAACCATCAAGACAGTGACCTGAAACGTAGCAGCGAAGCAGCCGCGAAACGGACTTGAAACAGCAGCCCGAACAGCAAAATATCGAGGAAAGACGTTGAGTTGGTGAACTAAAAGATTAGCGGATCATTCACCCTTCCAATGGACGTGTAACGCCCTTTCTTAGACGACAAAAGAGGTTAGACCTGAGGGCACCTTTTACCTATCTTCTTTATTCTTTATATTATTTTACTTTGATATATAATTGCATGAGAGTCGTTTGAGGCATGATTTGATTGTTGGATGGGCGGGACATGTATTCCCTTTTGTGGTATATAGGATGGAAACCCGGACGTAAATTCCGTAGCCGAATCCGAATGGACGGTAGTGCGGTTTGTACTCGGGATACAACGCCACGTACCACTTAAGAGACATATGTTTTGTCCCATCCAAACTTGTATTTGAGCATGTTATAGTCTTTAGGTTATTTGTTTATTATTTGAAGCATGGTTTAATTTAATTTGTTATTTATTTGTTAAAGCATGTTTAGGTTGTTCACTATGCATGTTCTTAGTTTATGATGCGTTTGGGTAATGATTCGTACATGTTGATTTAATGGTTTAATATGCTTGTTGTGTTACATTGCGTGGAATTATTTGAATGAAAGCATGTTAGATCCAAGTACCCTTGAGCATGATTATTGGATAGGTGCGGTTGATTTAGTGCACAAATTATATCATCACAATGAAATAAGTAAGGGACCATTCCGAACCCAACGGTTTGAGGTCTTCCCTTGCGAGGGGTGAGTGCGGCCTTAAATCTTTGTCCCGGTTCACACCGGGTGGCGACTCCATGTTATATCGTACTCCCAACTAGGCCGCGAGCCTAGAACAGCGTCGCCCAGGTTCTGTTGTCTACAGTCTGGCGACTCCACTGGGGATATTAGAGAATTGGCCTCGAAATCATGTCTTGTGATGTGTATAATTTGTGCATTAGTTGACCATTTCTATAGTGGGTTGAGGGGGTTAATCAAAGGCTTTGTTGAAGCTAGGTGATGGTTGGGTGTCTTCCTTCACTCACTACCCTTCGGGGAAAAGCTGTGAAGGCACCTAGATAAATCATTACTTGTAGCTCGTTGTGACATACTAGTTTGGAGGACTCGTTGTTTATTCCTGACACCAAGCGATAAGAGCCTAAGGGGCTTGGGTACTTAGAGAGCCTCGCTCCACTTTCCCTCTGGGGAATCTACAACAGGAAATCCATTGATAGTTAGTCACACACCATAACTCGTTGGCACGTACCGTAAGGTACAAAAAAGGGTGCACTCACTTGGTCGCTTGAACCCTTGAGTGGGGAGTCCTAGTTGTGGGTAATCCTTCGTAGAGCCTTTGTCCGCGCCCCGTGAACCCACTTGTGAAACTTAGCCTTGAAAGAACCGGTAGTTATTTATCTTATGTTTGTGTGTTGGATCACCGTCATTTGGATCCAGTTGGACCTTTTGTCAAAAGATGTGAACTTGTTGGGCCGTTTAAACTGGGGCAAGTTTGTGTCCTTTGACAGTTGGGCCAAAAGCTTCTAAAATGCCGGTGGGCCACTTTGTGAATGGGCCTTTTATCATTTGAAGTTATTTAGCCGTATCATTGCAAAGTGTAAACCTGTTGGGCCTTTTCAACTGGGACAAGTTTGCACCGCGCGATGGTGTGATTAAATACTTTAAAATGATAACGGGCCAAGTAGTTTAAAGTTCTTTTTTTTATCTATTACATGAATCGCATACATCTCATGCACCTCATGCATACATGCATCATGTTAACCCTTGTGTCTTAAAAGCCATCATGGATACCCGTTGGGTTAGAAAAAAAGAAGTCAGAGCATTCCTTGGGAAAATCCAGTATATCAGTCGGTTCATTGCAAAGTTGACGTCAGTGTGTGAACTATCTTCAAGTTGTTGAGGAAAGATCAGCCGGTAAAGTGGAGTGAACAGTGTCAGGAAGCATTTGACAGAATAAGGGAATATTTAGTGAAACCTCCCGTCCTGAGACCTCCGAAACAGGGCAGACCTTTGGTGCTTTATTTGGCTATTGAACCCGAAGCGCTGGGGGCGATGATGGTACAAGCCGATGAGACATGAGTAGAGCACGCCATCTACTACCTCAGTAAGAAGCTGCTTCCGTACGAAGCCCACTATCAGGAAGTAGAGAAGATTTGTCTAGCAGTAGTATGGGTGTCCAGGAAATTACGCCACTATTTTCAGTCTTACAAGGTCCAAGTAGTCGCAAAGGAGAATCCTTTGAAGTATCTACATTCGGTGCCTTCACTAGTTGGAAAGCTGGGCAGATGGTTAATACTGTTGACTGAATTTGACATCGAGTACCTCACTTCAAAGGTAATCAAAGGGCGAGCCGTGGCAGAATTCCTAGCCTTACAACCTGTTGAAGGGGATCAGTACAAGTTTGAATTCCCCGACGAAGAAATCCAAGCTATAGCAGTCCAATGATGGAAGGTGTATTTTGACGGAGCAGTGAACTGCAAAGGAGCCGGAATCGGTATTGTAATAGTAACCCCTGGGGGAGAGACTTTGCCTATGGCCAAGAGGTTGACGTTCAGGGTAACTAACAATATGGCTGAGTATGAAGCATGTGCATTCGGCTTGACTGCATTAATAGCCTTGAGAGCTACGAACGTGGATGTTTACGGAGATTCAATGTTGGTGATCCGACAGATGCAAGGAGAATGGGAGATAAAAGAAGAACGGTTGAAGCCGTACTTATTCCACCTCAGAACCTAGCACATACTATCCCTAACAGCAAATTTCAGCACTTGCCTCGGGAAGAAAATCAGATGGCAGATGCATTGGCAACGCTAGCCGCAACCTGGGAGAATCCAGAGAAATTGGTGATGAGACCACTTGTGTTGACAACGGCCAGCAAACCGGTTTATGAGATAGAGAGGATCTTGGGAGTAGAGGTCGATGACGGAAGACCGTGGTATTATGACATCCAGAGGTACCTGGAACATGGGGAATACCCATAGGAAGCGAGCAGAAAAGACAGAATCGCCATTCAGAAGTTGGCTGCTCAATATGTGAGTCTGAAGGGAGAACTCTACAAAAGGCAAGTGAACGGTGTTCAGCTGAAATGCTTGAGAAATGAAGAAGCTCAGAAGGTAATGGATGAAGTGCATACTGGCGTCTGTGGACCGCATATGAACGGATTGAACTTGTCCCGCAAGATTGTGAGACAAGGCTTTTACTGGTCAACCATGGAAGCCGACTGCGCGAAGCTGGTAAAGCACTGTCATGATTGTCAAGGCATGGGAATTTGAACCATTTGCCGCATACAGAATTGCACGGGTTGTCAGAACCGTGGCCTTTCTCAGCATGGGGAATTGATATGATCGGAGAGATTCGGCCGAATACATCAAACGGACATCGCTTTATAGTGGTAGCAGTGGACTACTTCTCGAAATGGGTAGAAGCCGAGTCATTCCGTAATGTCACGGTAAAACAAATGGCTAAGTTCATAGCCTGGAATCTCATATGCCGGTACGGTATGCCGCATCACATGGTTACGGACAATGGAGTCCAGTTTCAGGGAGAGACCAAGGCGATGTTACAGAGGTATGGGATAGGTCATCATAAGTCTTCACCATACAGGCCGCAGGCTAATGGAGCAGTTGAGGCAGCCAACAAGACAATAAAGACGATTCTGGTGAAGATGACGGAGAATTACAAAGACTGGGCTGATAAGCTGCCGTATGCCCTGTGGGGGTACCGAACATCTGTAAGAACGGCGACAGGAGCTACGCCTTATTCTTTGGTCTACGGAATGGAAGCGGTATTGCCGGTGGAAGTTGAAATACAATCTATGCGGGTATTAGCAGAAGCGGAGTTACCTGAACAAGAATGGACCTCGCAGAGGTTTGAGCAGTTAGCATTGATGGATGAGAAGAGGATGAAGTCCTTGCATCACATGCAGATATATCAGAAGCAGTTGGCCCGAGCATTTAATAAGAAGGTGCGTCCTACCAAGATCAAGAAAGGTGATCTGGTACTTAAGCAGTCGAAGCCGTCGACGACAGACCCAAGAGGGAAGTTCAGACCAAATTGGGAAGGACCATACATTGTTCAGAAGGTAATGGGAAATGGAGCAGTGAGACTGTCGGACTTGGAAGGGAACGAGTTCACCGAGCCGATCAATGTAGACAGATTGAAGTTGTATTTTGCCTGAGGGGCAGAAGACTGGATGGTCACCTGCAGAAGACCTAACCCAAAAGGATAAAGAAAAATCATGCATCCATGCATACGTATAACCCACTATTGCATTCTTTTTGTTTTCGTGTTTTGTGTTTTGTGTTTTGTATTCACAAGTTTTGAAGACAGAAAAATGAAAGCGACAGAGATAAACCAATCAGAAACAGCGAAAGCACTGTATTGAGTTTGGGTAGAAATCCCGGGGCTGAGGTCCACATCAGTGTTAATGTTCAGATAGTGAATTGAGGGTTGAGGCTCGCTTTCAGTTTGAGTTTTGGGGAATGGATCCCGGGGGCGAAGCCCACAGTGTCGGCAGCAGAAAGGAAGAATTCCTTTGAATGAGTGAGTGAGTAATAAAAAAAAAAAAGAGAGAGAGAAAGAAGTCTTTGGTAATTTGATATATGTCCGGTGATGACATTATGTGCTATAGGTAGAAGCCTTAGAAACGATGAGTGCTGGAAGTGTTCTTCGCCGGTATGCTGAATAGATTGTGTTAGACATTATGTCCCATAGCGTCACTGTTTGTAAATGATATTGTATTATTGTACAAAATTAACTATGTGATAATGAAATTGCCTTTTGCCGTTTTGTAATATTATTTAATTTGATATATAAATGGCGAAAGTCCATATGATTAATACCGGATTGAGATGATATGAGACAGTATCAATCCATAAAGGTTTAATCATTAAATATCCCTAGTCGGAGTATTATCGAGATCGGACATCGATAATGTGGAATAGACTAGTATTGCGCTTGTGCACGTTGTGAGGGCACAACGGCATAGTTCTCATATATTTAAGTATTGGATACTTATGCAAGTGCGATAGGAGGTTGTGTTTTACCGATGGTACGGAAAACAGCTTCGCTCTGGATAGACCCCGCGGAATCCCATTGGTAGTATGTCTGCGTGTCTATGGGAGGCCGCATCAGGGTAGGTGTATATGGTCTTAACCTGAGACTTACATCGCTAGTACTTGCGACAATCGGTAAACTTTGGTTTTGGTGGTTGGGGACCTTAACCGGTTATGTGTACACCTCTTCTGGGTTTATCGAGAATCGTAGTGTACTGGATATGATGTCGAGATGGAAGTATCGCTTCAGACATATGGAGGTGATGATCACGCAGGATACAGAACTAGTACTCTATAAAAGGTTGCAACCGTCGGGACAATATGACCAGGTCAGGATTGTCCGATTTAAAGAGACTGGTTGCTTGATGTCCGATATATGTTTCGTACGGGGCAGACACATCTCCAGCCCCAGGCCTAACATGTGATCATCCGATACTGGATCGATGTACGCAATACTATGGTATACTACACTTGATATAGATCTTATATTCCTATAAGAATATTTCTGGAGAATTGGGTAGGCATGGCGCTTTGCTAGAAGCCAACCTTGTCTTGTGAATCGATAAGAACGTAGTACGAGGTACGTACGTGTTCGGATTATCCGACGACCGTATTTACTGCCAAAATATCCGGAGATCTCTTGGGTCGCTTCCTGAAGATTCACCTATGATATTTGATTCGGACTTAATTAATCTTGGATTAATTGCGGAGAAAATTTATCTTGGATAAAGTGCCTAATTTAGAGAGAGAACGATTAATTTGGAATTAATCGATAAAATTATTATATTCGATATAATAATCGAAATTTGATTTCGACGCGAAATTAAAATTAGATTTTAATTCGGGCATACGAGTTAATTTAGAATTAATTCGTTAGCGACGTAAATAATAATTTCGCCAGGCGCAATTATTTATTTAAATTCGGTTTAATTAACGTCGCGACGTAAGCTCGGTATTTCGGAAATATCGAACCCGAACGCGTGAGTGCACGTGGGCCCACTTTCATTTGGAAACGTGTGGGGCCCACATGACACATGTCATTATATGCATTATTTAATTGGTAATGCATTGCATGGTGATAGTGTGCAATACACTCAAAGGTTTTGCATGGAGTTTGAGTGTTTGACACTCTAAGCCATTGCATGGTTTGTGTCATAAGTTTATTATTATTTAATAAATATTATGACATAAATATAAATTGATTTTTGGTAACAAAAATCAATTACACAAAAAATCTCTCTTCTCTCTCAAAATGCCGTGAACTCCATTGAAGGGCAAAGAAGATTTGATTTTCTTTCTCCATTTGCTAGCACATTCAAGGATCAAAGGAGGTGATAGGGAAACCATCAAAGAGCTTGGAATACACAAAGCTTGGAGCTTTCCACCTTTTTCTCCTCTTGGCCGAATCAACCAACACTTGGAGCTTCCATTTGGTTTGATTTTCTTCATCAACAAAGCAATGTAAGTATGATTCCGCCATACTTCAAAGTTTAATATATATTCATTTATTATATTTCATATGCTTAATCTTTCCTTGGGACATATTATAGACACCAACAATGGTATCATTGAGCTAGGTTTAAGCATGAAATATATTAGGTTAAAATTTGGGTAAAATTGATTGAAGCATGTTCTTGTGAAATTTGATGAATGAGTATGCTTATATGTATGTAATATGACATAATATGGAATCAATTTTATGAAAAATGCATTGGATGATTTTTCCCCCAAATTTATGCCTTGGCCGAATGTTAATGAACTTGGATGTGTTGGATTTTTTGTGTTTAAGATCATTGGATGACTTAAAACGTATACGGGACGTAGATTAGTAATTCAATCGGATTGAAAAACAAATCGACACAAAAAAATCACCTTGGCCGAAAGTTAATAGACATGCAAATGGACTTGATTTTTGTTCAAATTAATGTTGGACATATGTTTTGAACAATACATGATTAATAAATTAAATGGGTATTTTTGAAATATTTGGTTTAATATATTAATCTTGGTTTTACACTTTAATTAATTGGACTTTAATGTTTGGAATATTAAAATTTAATTAATGGGCTTAATTGGTCAATTGGGCTTTTAATATTGTATTTGGGAATAATGGGCTTGGTTGGACCAAGTAGATTTGGGCCAAAAGGATTGGATCCAATTTGGGCCTAAATCACTCCATTAAGTCCAAATATAATATAATGGGCTTTAATAATTTAATTGGGCCTTATGGGCTTAAAATTGGTTTTATGGCATTTAAGGGTGATTCCTTATTTGGGCTTGGTAATTGGGTTTGACCCACATTGACCAAAGCCCAAGCCTTAATAAATCAATTGAAAGCCCATTTGACTTGAATTAAATTAAACATTGGATGTTAGTTGGGCTTTGAGACCCAATAGAATTAGATTTAGAATCTAAGTCTTTAAAGCACATTAAAAGTGTAAACATTTAATTTGGAATTAAATAATTGAATTAGTATTGAATACGAATTAAATCAGATTTATAAGTAGTTCGATATAATTCACGAATTCGTACCTTATGTACTTATTCTCAATCGAGTTGGACTCGCGCAAAATCAAACCGTTGTTGTTTGAACATTGGATGATCACTTAAACAAAGACTAATTAATTGGATTAGATTTGTTGTAAAAGCATGTCTTGTTTGAATATATATGTATGTGATGAATGAATAGTGTGTATCGGATGGATATTAGAAGGGAAAGGGTAATTTTAGAATTTATTGTAAATTTGGAATTTATAAATTGGACCTGCGTGTCCAGCCTTATCTCTTTATCTCTTTGTATTCTCTTCTCACCTAATTCCCCTCAATGTAAATGAGGTTTCTCTTATTGTATTATGTAATTGGGTAGAAGTAGAATAGTGCTAGCGGGGAGAGGAAATGGAGTGAGTGATTTGTTCTAGGAACAAGTTGTTTATATATCCATCCGCATATCACTATTAATTTACTTTACGCGCTTTATGATGTTTTAGAAGCATGCTTAAGGGTGTATGATGATGAGACCTAACAAAGATAAATAAATTGGTTGCCAATTACGCGAAAATCCCTCAATTTATATTAAGCAAATATCCTTCCATTGAATGATTCTTGTTCAAGATCCGAAGTTGGCATTGGTTTGTTTTTGACCAAAGTCAAGACCTTTGTCAATCAAGGATGTACTTGAATCATGAAAGTTTTGTTGCATATCGGTGTCTTGTCCAAATCGTGATTTTTATTGGCCAAAGTCAAGATCACTTTTTGTCCAATGACATTGATTACGAAACTTTCCTCGTCAATGGGTCCCGCTTAACTAGAATCATTAGGTTTGTTTTTGGCCAAAGCCAAGGCCTAGATGATTCGGAGGATAGGGTTAGGAAAATGTATTGGATACATTGACATTATACATATGTTTCGGACTTGGATGTCCACCTAACCGGATCTAGGAATTGGATGAGATCCAATTGATCATAGAGATCTACCTAAGTTAAATAGCATGCAATTTTTATTGGCCAAAGTCAAGGTTGTGTGTTATTTAACGGGATCATAGCCCACTAGGAAATTCGATTTCCCGAGTTCTCTATAGAGGGTTAGAGACTTGAAGAAAATAGTGGGAGGCTATTATTGAATTTTCAATTTCGTTCAGATATTTAGCCTTACGCGTCTTTCAAAATTATTTCGTCAATATTTTAATAATTAGTTGGACTAATATATTGTTATTTTACTTGTAACAGTTTGACTGTACCCTAACATCGTTGACTTTATAGTTGGACTATAGTTGTCAAGATGACTGGCAAAGGTAATATCCGCGACATAATCATGGGCGATAATGTCTTCAAAGGGACAAACTTTGCCGACTGGGAAATGAACCTCAAGATAGTGCTTGGGGCTGAGAGGGTACTGTATACTATTCAGAGACCTCTCCCGCCTAAACCCACTGAGCCACTGGAGCTAGAGTTATGGAAGACTCATAGTGACGATTGTGACCAAGCTCAGTCAGTTATGCTAGCTGCAATGACCCAGCATTTCAGACGCCAGTACAGGGACTTGGATGCCTATAATATGATGGCAAGATTGCGTGATCTCCACCGCACTAACAAGCGGATGGAGAGGTACGAGCTAGTAAGGAAACTCTTCCGCTCCTGGATGACAGACGGCACATCAGTTGAGGTCCATGGGACTCAAATGATCGCTAACATAGATGAGTTAGCCAAGATGGGCATTGTCTTGGAGGCAGAGCTGACGATTGATATGCTATTACAATCGCTACCCGATACTTGGAAACAAATCATCATCAACTATAAGTTGATGGATACTGACGACACTCTTGGAGAGTTGTTTTCCGTGCTGAAGGAGTCCGAAAGGGAACTCCTAAAGGGGAGCAAGCGCGAGGCGCATTATGCATCGACCTCTCATGCGCCAAGGGCTGGGCCCAAGGCAATTGGAGGTGCGAGGAAGAAGAAGTTCAAGAAGAAGGGCAAAGGCAAGTTGACAGTGGCTTCTAGGAAGCCAAAGGACAAATCTCGCGACATCTGCCTCAACTGCGGCAAGAGGGGTCACTGGAAACGTGACTGCCGAATGGGCAATGGGCAGAGGGAGGATATCAAGGCTGGCAAGGCCATCGCCTCTGGTATGTTTGTTATTGAGATAAATAGAACACTTCTAGTTTTAAAAATTGGATTTTTGATTCTAGTTGTGGTGCTCATATTTGTACTGATGTGCAGGATCTGCAGGATAGCAGGGTGCTGGCGTCAGGGGAGATGGATCTACGGGTCGGAAACGGAACATGTTGCTGTTTTGGCCGTAGGGACTTTTGTTTTAGAACTGCCCTCAGGGCATGTACTTAAACTTTTGAACTGTTATTTTGTACCTAGTTTGACTAGGAATATTATATCTGTATCCTTGTTAACCCAGCAGGGTTACACTTTTGTATTAGAAACACTGGGTGTTATTTATATAAAAATGATGCAGAAATTTGCACAGCTGTTGCAAATAACGGTCTTTATATTTTGAATATAAATGAATCTCCTAAAATGACAAACAAAAGGCTCAAAAAGTAATCTAAAAATGAAGCTTATATGTGGCATTGTCGTCTAGGACACATCAACAAGACTCGCATATCCACACTTTCAAAGATTGGGTACTTGGACGAATTTGATCCCAATTCATATGACATCTGCGAATCTTGTCTTTTAGGCAAAATGCCTAAATCACCTTTTAGCGGTAAAGGTGAACGTGCCACAGAACTGTTGGCTCTCGTTCATACTGATGTATGCGGGCCCATGTCTAGCCAGGCTAGAGGTGGATTTCACTACTTCGTAACCTTTACAGATGATGCATCTCGTTACGGTTATGTGTATCTTATGAGACACAAGTCGGAAACTTTTGAGAAATTCAAAGAGTTTCGACACGAAGGGGAGAAAAAAAAGGGAAGAGTATTAAGAGTATTAAGACATTACGGTCAGACCGTGGTGGCGAATACTTAAGTTATGAGTTTCAAGATTACTTGAAAGAATATGGTATTCTTTCACAGTGGACTCCTCCTGGAACACCGCAATTAAACGGTGTGTCCGAACGGAGAAACCGCACCTTGTTGGACATGGTAAGGTCAATGATGAGTCGCACTGAGCTACCAATATCCTTCTGGGGATACGCATTAAACAGTGCTATACTTATTTTGAATAAGGTACCGTCGAAGTCTGTTGAACAGACTCCATATGAGATATGGACAGGAAGGAAACCAGGTTTCTCTTTCCTGAAGATTTGGGGATGCTGGGCATATGTTAAACGTTTGGAAGGTACCAAACTTGAACCCAAATCTGATAAATGCCTTTTCGTAGGATATCCTAGGGAAACCAAAGGATATTACTTCTATCACCCACAAGAGAACAAAGTATTTGTTGCTCTACAAGCATTTTTCCTTGAAAAGGATTTTATAAATGCAGTGGTGAGTGGGAGGAAAGTAGAACTCGATGAAGATCGTGGTGATACTGTTCCTGGCAATGAATCAACGACGGAACAAGAACAGACCGTCCGGGATGAGTCTGTACCACAAACTTCACATACACAAGGACCGCGTAGGTCGGAGAGAGTCAGAACAGTACCTGAGAGGTATGGGTTCCTGATCTCACCTCATGTAGATATTAATCTTATTGAGGATAATAAGCCGGCTACGTATGAGGAAGTGATACAGAATATCGATTCCGCTTTATGGCAAGAAGCCATGAAGTCAGAGATGGATTCCATGTACGCCAACCAAGTTTGGACACTGGTTGATACACCAGAAGGCGTAAAGCCTATTGGATGCAGATGGATCTTCAAGAAGAAGACCGACATGGATGGCAACGTACAAACGTACAAAGCTAGGCTTGTAGCGAAGGGGTATCGTCAACAATATGGTATTGATTTATGACGAAACCTTCTCACCCGTTGCCATGATTAAATCCATTCGGATAATGCTTGCAATAGCTGCATATTTCGACTTCGAGATATGGCAGATGGACGTTAAGACCGCTTTCCTTAACGGAAACCTTTTGGAGGATGTTTATATGCAACAGCCTGACGGTTTTATCGTGCCAAGACTTGCAAACAAGGTTTGTAAGTTAAATCGATCCATTTATGGATTGAAGCAAGCATCACGGTCATGGAATCAGTGTTTTGATGAGATCATAAAAGAATATGATTTCGTGCAAAACGCAGATGACCCTTGTGTATACAAGAAGGTTAGTGGGGGAGAGCACTTACTTTTATTGTCCTTTATGTCGACGACGTATTGCTTATAGGAAATGACATTCCCATGCTAACGTCGGTGAAAGCTTGGGTTTCATTAAAATTCTCCATGAAAGATCTGGGAGAAGCAGCCTTTATTCTTGGAATAAAGATCTACCGGGATAGATCTAGAAAGCTGCTTGGACTCTCCCAGAGTACATACATTGATAAAGTGTTGAAGCGATTCAACATGGAACAATCCAAGAGGGGATTGGTTCCAATGGTACGTGGTACCTCTCTGTCTAAGGACATGTGTCCTAAGACTCAGGAAGAGAGAGACAACATGAGTCAGATACCGTTCGCCTCGGCAGTCGGATCGATCATGTATGCCATGATATGTACACGACCTGATGTCTCATATGCTTTGAGCATGTGCAGTCGCTATCAAGCCGATCCAGGTGAAGGTCACTGGATAGCAGTTAAGAATATCCTTAAGTATCTTAAACGAACTAAGGATGCTTTCTTAATTTATGGAGGTGGAGAACTTGCGGTATCGGTTATACCGATGCAAGTTTCCAAACCGACAAGGATGACTACAAGTCACAATCCGGGTACATTTTTTTGTTTGAATAACGGAGCAGTGAGCTGGAAATCTTCCAAGCAAGATACTGTTGCCGATTCACAACAAGAAGCGGAGTACATCGCTGCATCTGAAGCAGCAAAGGAGGCAGTTGGATCTGAAAGTTCCTAATCAGATTAGGAGTAGTTCCGTTAGCAGCAGAGCCCGTTCCATTGTATTGTGACAAAAACGGGGCTATAGCGCAGGCTAAGGAACCAAGGTCTCATCAACGGTCCAAGCATGTTCTTCGACGTTACCATCTGATTCGGGAGATTATACATCGTGGCGATGTAAGGTCGAGAAGGTCACATCAGATGACAACATTGCAGATCCGCTGACGAAGGCTGTTCTTCAGCAAGTTTTTGAACGACACATACATAGTTCGGGCATTAGATGCTTGAGTGACTGGCTATAGGCCAAGTGGGAGATTGTTAGACATTATGTCCCATAGCGTCACTGTTTGTAAATGATATTGTATTATTGTACAAAATTAACTATGTGATAATGAAATTGCCTTTTGCCGTTTTGTAATATTATTTACTTTGATATATAAATGGCGAAAGTCCATATGATTAATACCAGATTGAGATGATATGAGACAGTATCAATCCATAAAGGTTTAATCATTAAATATCCCTAGTCGGAGTATTATCGAGATCGGACATCGATAATGCGGAATAGACTAGTATTGCGCTTGTGCACGTTGTGAGGGCACAACGGCATAGTTCTCATAATTTAAGTATTGGATACTTATGCAAGTGCGAAAGGAGGTTGTGTTTTACCGATGGTATGGAAAACAGCTTCGCTCTGGATAGACCCCGCGGAATCCCATTGGTAGTATGTCTGCGTGTCTATGGGAGGCCGCATCAGGGTAGGTGTATATGGTCTTAACCTGAGACTTACATCGCTAGTACTTGCGACAATCGGTAAACTTTGGTTTTGGTGGTTGGGGACCTTAACCGGTTCTGTGTACACCTCTTCTGGTTTATCGAGAATCGTAGTGTACTGGATGTGATGTCGAGATGGAAGTATCGCTTCAGACATATGGAGGTGATGATCACGCAGGACACAGAACTAGTACTCTATAAAAGGTTGCAACCGTCGGGACAATATGACCAGGTCAGGATTGTGCGATTTAAAGAGACTGGTTGCTTGATGTCCGATATATGTTCGTACGGGGCAGACACATCTCCAGCCCCAGGCCTAACATGTGATCATCCGATACTGGATCGATGTACGCAATACTACGGTATACTACGCTTGATATAGATCTTATATTCCTATAAGAATATTTCTGGAGAATTGGGTAGGCATGGCGCTTTGCTAGAAGCCAACCTTGTCTTGTGAATCGGTAAGAACGTAGTACGAGGTACGTACGTTTCGGATTATCCGACGACCGTATTTACTGCCAAAATATCCGGAGATCTCTTGGGTCGCTTCCTGAAGATTCACCTATGATATTTGATTCGGACTTAATTAATCTTGGATTAATTGCGGAGAAACTTTATCTTGGATAAAGTGCCTAATTTAGAGAGAGAACGATTAATTTGGAATTAATCGATAAAATTATTATATTCGATATAATAATCGAAATTCGATTTCGACGCGAAATTAAAATTAGATTTTAATTCGGGCATACGAGTTAATTTAGAATTAATTCGTTAGCGACGTAAAATAATTTCGCCAGGCGCAATTATTATTTAAATTCGGTTTAATTAACGTCGCGACGTAAGCTCGGTATTTCGGAAATATCGAACCCGAACGCGTGAGTGCACGTGGGCCCACTTTCATTTGGAAACGTGTGGGGCCCACATGACACATGTCATTATATGCATTATTTAATGGTAATGCATTGCATGGTGATAGTGTGCAATACACTCAAAGGTTTTGCATGGAGTTTGAGTGTTTGACACTCTAAGCCATTGCATGGTTTGTGTCATAAGTTTATTATTATTTAATAAATATTATGACATAAATATAAATTGATTTTTGGTAACAAAAATCAATTACACAAAAAATCTCCTTCTCTCTCAAAATGCCGTGAACTCCATTGAAGGGCAAAGAAGATTTGATTTTCTTTCTCCATTTGCTAGCACATTCAAGGATCAAAGGAGGTGATAGGGAAACCATCAAAGAGCTTGGAATACACAAAGCTTGGAGCTTTCCACCTTTTTCTCTCTTGGCCGGCCGAATCAACCAACACTGGAGCTTCCATTTGGTTTGATTTTCTTCATCAACAAAGCAATGTAAGTATGATTCCGCCATACTTCAAAGTTTAATATATATTCATTTATATATTTCATATGCTTAATTTCCTTGGGACATATTATAGACACCAACAGATTGATCTCGACTAGACTCATAAAGCACCTGAATACGAGATCTCAACAATGGAAGCCTGAGTGGTTGATGAGATGACTAGCTGAAGAGACAAAGGATCGGTGAATGACCGTTTGCCTGGATGTCCACCCTGGATTACGGACGCTATGATACATGATATGGTCAGAAATAACAGAAATGTCTCTACAAGAAAAGAAAAGAAAAAGACCGCCTATAACCGATAAGCGTGAAGCTACCCATGGGCGAGTATTAGGACCACCATGAGGAGAAATGCTACCTTAAAGGGTAGGTGTGTCAGAAAAAGAGAAAAAAAAAAAAAAGAGTTCCGAATGAAAAGAAATAGACAAGAGTGCAATACAGAAGACCATATCATGTAAATTTGCTGTGAAGTAATCACAGAATGTGATTAAGACATTCAGGTTGGTTAGACCCACTGGTCCGATTCTCCGAAGCGAATTATCGAGTTGGCTTGCTTAAGGAATAAGTTGTGAAAGATCCTGGCACACACACACTAGGAGTCTAGTTTGGATCACCTATTCAGACGATCGGAGTTGAGCATATCGAGTACTTTGAAGATTCTTTGGCTTTGACATCAAGCATTCGTTGAGGACGAAAATATATCCAATTATCAAAGATGATCTCGTGAGAGGAATTGCAATACGCTGAGTGGAATCATTGACATCAGTTTCAGTTTCTGCCAGAATGGCATTCTGGGGGCGAGGCCCACATTGACATCAGTTTCAGTTTCTGCCGAGAATGGCATTCCGGGGGCGTGGCACACATTGGTTCAAATCAGTTTCAGCCAGGTACGGCACTCCGGGTATGGAGATATCAGATCAGCCAGGTACGGCACTCCGAGTATGGAGATATCAGTTCAGCCAGTACGGCACTCTGGGTATGGAGATATCAGATCAGTTCAGCCAGTACGGCACTCCGGACATGGAGATATCACAGCTGCGACACCCTAGGTCGGGGTTAGCATTCAGACATTTGTGGCTCTCTAGGTACGGAGGCGTCACTGCGACACCCTAGGTACGGGGTAGCACTCAGACATTGTGGCACTCAAGGTACGGAGGCGTCACTGCTGCGACACCCTAGGTACGGGGTTAGCACTCAGACATTTATGGCTCTCTAGGTACGGAGGCGTCACTGGCGACACCCTAGGTACGGGGTTAGCATTCAGACATTTGTGGCTCTCTAGGTACGGAGGCGTCACTGCGACACCCTAGGTACGGTGTTAGCACTCAGACATTTGTGGCACTCTAGGTACGGAGGCGTCACTGCGACACCCTAGGTACGGGGTTAGCACTCAGACATTTGTGGCTCTCTAGGTACGGAGACGTCACCGCGACACCCTAGGTACGGGGTTAGCATTCAGACATTTGTGGCTCTCTAGGTACGGAGGCGTCACTGCGACACCCTAGGTACGGGGTAGCACTCAGACATTGTGGCACTCAAGGTACGGAGGCGTCACTGCGACACCCTAGGTACGGGGTTAGCACTCAGACATTTATGGCTCTCTAGGTACGGAGACGTCACCGCGACACCCTAGGTACGGGGTTAGCATTCAGACATTTGTGGCTCTCTAGGTACGGAGGCGTCACTGCGACACCCTAGGTACGGTGTTAGCACTCAGACATTTGGGCACTCTAGGTACGGAGGCGTCACTGCGACACCTAGGTACGGGGTTAGCACTCAGACATTTGTGGCTCTCTAGGTACGGAGACGTCACCGCGACACCCTAGGTACGGGGTTAGCATTCAGACATTTGTGGCTCTCTAGTACGGAGGCGTCACTGCGACACCCTAGGTCGGGGTTAGCATTCAGACATTTGTGGCTCTCTAGGTACGGAGGCGTCACTGCGACACCCTAGGTACGGGGTTAGCACTCAGACATTTGTGGCACTCAAGGTACGGAGGCGTCACTGCGACACCCTAGGTACGGGGTTAGCACTCAGATATTTATGGCTCTCTAGGTACGGAGACGTCACCGCGACACCCTAGGTACGGGGTTAGCATTCAGACATTTGTGGCTCTCTAGGTACGGAGGCGTCACTGCGACACCCTAGGTACGGTGTTAGCACTCAGACATTTGTGGCACTCTAGGTACGGAGGCGTCACTGCGACACCTAGGTACGGGGTTAGCACTCAGACATTGTGGCTCTCTAGGTACGGAGACGTCACCGCGACACCCTAGGTACGGGGTTAGCATTCAGACATTTGTGGCTCTCTAGGTACGGAGGCGTCACGGCGACACCCTAGGTACGGGGTTAGCACTCAGACATTTGTGGCACTCTAGGTACGGAGGCGTCACCGCGACACCCTAGGTACGGGGTTAGAACTCAGACATTTGTGTCACTCTAGGTACGGAGGCGTCACTGCGACACCCTAGGTACGGGGTTAGCACTCAGACATTTGTGGCTCTCTAGGTACGGAGACGTCACTGCGACACCCTAGGTATGGGGTTAGCATTCAGACCACAGCGACGCCCTAGGTACGGGGTTAGCATGCCAGGTACGGCATGTGGACTATTCAGACATTTGTGGCTCTCTAGGTACGGAGACGTCACCGCGACACCCTAGGTACGGGGTTAGCACGCCAGGTACGGCATGTGGACTATCCAGACATTTGTGGCACTCTAGGTACGGAGGCGTCACTGCGACACCCTAGGTATGGGGTTAGCACTCAGACAACCAACATCATCACTGCGGCACTCTAGGTATGGAGACGCAACCGCGACGCCCTAGGTACGGGGTTAGCATTATCAACTCAGCACAGCAGGCAGACCAGGTGACAGCTGGCGAGCCAGGTAAGTAAAAATGCATTGCACGTACTTTGATAGGATTGTCATTGTCACACACTGCACAAGTCCATCAAAGTGGGGGCGACTGTAGGCATTGCATTTTTACACATTAGCCCAATGAGGAGTCTCGTATGGAGGCAACTACTTCTTTAGTCATGAAAGTCGCGGGAAACGGACGTTGGAAGGGTAAAGTTGGAAAATAGAATTTTGGATGGATTTAATCTCGTTGTTTAGCTTCGGCTGCTTGTTGGACTTCCGTTTCAAAGCTCACCTTAGGCCCAAAACTCCCATAGACCACATACCTAACCCAAACCAAGCCCAAATAGCCAAGTCAAACCAAGTCAAACCAAGTCAAACCAAATCCATGCCCAAAAGATGTGATTCACGCCCAAAGCCCCTTTATTTAGGTATATGTATATTTATCACATGTTTAAATCTTGTTAAATCCTTACCTAAATAAAAGAAATCAAATCAAATCATTACCAAATCAAATCCAATCCCAAATCCTAATTAGGAGATGCATTCCTTATTAGAAATCAATTAGGAGATTCCTTCCAAATCTAATTAGGAAAGTCTTCTCTCTTTGCCTATAAAAAGAGGCTTTCCCCCCCCCCCATTCAAAACCCTAGCTCATACACCTCTCTCACACGCCTAAAGCATTCTCTTAAGCCTCCATTGCACGCCCAAGCATCCCCCTGAAGCCTCCATTGCTGAGCCTTTAAGATCCTTGAAGCCTCCATTGCCGCATCTTCCCTCCATCATCAACACCCTTCACGCCCAAGCCCTAAACTTAACCCTCCATTGCCGAGTTCCAGCCCCCATTCACAGCCTTAAAACACCCTCAAATAAACCTTATTCACAGCCCTAAAGTCGCACTAAACACCCTCCAAACACAGCCCCATTCGCAGCCCCAAAACAGTCCCTGAAAACACCCCACTGCACCTGTAAACTGCCGCAGTTCACCTTCTGTTCTGGTCGGTTTTTGTTGCGTCCTTAGCCCCCCAAAACCGTCCTAAAATCACTTAAACACCATCCCCAAAACCTCCATAAAGTTTCCCTAAAAAATCCCCACAAACGCACCTCCATAAGCCTTCAAAATCACCCAAAACAGTCCCTGAAAACACCCCACTGCACCTGTGAACTGCCGCAGTTCACCTTCTGTTCTGGTCGGTTTTTGTTGCGTCCTTAGCCCCCAAAACCGTCCTAAAATCACTTAAACACCATCCCCAAAACCTCCATAAGGTTTCCCTAAAAAATCCTCACAAACGCACCTCCCTAAGCCTTCAAAATCACCTAAAACAGTCCGCTAAACCATCAAGACAGTGACCTGAAACGTAGCAGCGAAGCAGCTGCGAAACGGACTTGAAACAGCAGCCCGAACAGCAACATATCGAGGAAAGACGTTGAGTTGGTGAACTAAAAGAGTAGCGGATCATTCACCCTTCCAACGGACGTGTAACGCCCTTTCTTAGACGACAAAAGAGGTTAGACCTGAGGGAACCTTTTACCTATTCTTTATTCTTTATTTATTTTACTTTGATATATAATTGCATGAGAGTCGTTTGAGGCATGATTTGATTGTTGGATGGGCGGGACATGTGTTCCCTTTTGTGGTATATAGGATGGAAACCTGACGTAAATTCCGTACCGAATCCGAATGGACGGTAGTGCGGTTTGTACTCGGGATACAACGCCACGTACCACTTAAGAGACATAGTTTTGTCCCATCCAAACTTGTATTTGAGCATGTTATAGTCCTTAGGTTATTTGTTTATTATTTGAAGCATGGTTTAATTTAATTTGTTATTTATTTGTTTTAAAGCATGTTTAGGTGGTCACTATATGCATGTTCTTAGTTTATGATGCGTTTGGGTAATGATTCGTACATGTTGATTTAATGGTTTAATATGCTTGTTGTGTTACATTGCGTGGAATTATTTGAATGAAAGCTGTTAGATCCAAGTACCCTTGAGCATGATTATTGGATAGGTGCGGTTGATTTAGTGCACAAATTATATCATCACAATGACATAAGTAAGGGACCATTCCGAACCCAACGGTTTGAGGTCTTCCCTTGCGAGGGGTGAGTGCGGCCTTAAATCTTTGTCCCGGTTCACACCGGGTGGCGACTCCATGTTATATCTACTCCCAACTAGGCCACGAGCCTAGAACAGCGTCGCCCAGGTTCTGTTGTCTACAGCCACCTAGTGTTTGGGCCCCATATTATTTGAAGTTGTTTAGCCACTTTATCACAAAATTGTAAACATGTTGGGCCTTTTCAACTGGGACAAGTTTGCACCTCGCGATAATCTGATTGAATGCTTTAAAATGATAATGGGCCAACTTGTATGAAAACCTTGATGAGCTTAGAAGGTCCAAACATGATCCGAATATGCCAAATGCATAAGTCTGATATCCGCACTTGCTATCATCCAGGAAGGGTACGCCTTGTTATGGCATATTTATGTACTTTTGGATATCTCCAAGTCCATCCCCACAACCATTATTACCGAGGGCCCAATTCATCGTTTCTAGACAATGGCACGATCCCCATAATAGGCTTAGTCAATATTGTAAATGGGCGGTCTTTGTCTGTTACTGATGAAAAGGGACTGAGGTAGCCAATGTTCACCAATGTAGCGTGGAGAGAACAATTTTTTTGTACTCCAAATGGGTGCATAAAATAAGCCATACCTAGGACAGAATGGACTTAGCACGAGTGTGGAGGAATAAGGTCAGAATGATATATGTTGTTTGATAACTACATGCATCTCATGCGTCTCATGCACCGCATGCATACATGCATCATGATAACCCCTTGTCTTGAAAGCCATCATAGATATCCGTTGGGTTAGAGAAGAATGAAGACTTGTCAATAAGAGTTTAGAAAACATGGATATCAAGGAAGAGGAAGCCAAGAAACAGAAAATTTTACGGCCAGAATAGAAAGACCATTGGGGGGCTTTCAGCAAAAAAAAGTAAAAAAAAAAAAATTTGTTTGTTTTTAGTCCTTAATAGTTAAGCATAAGTCCAATGATGAAATTGTTTGCTTTAGGATGAAATCTTAGAAACGATAAGTTCTTGATGTACTTTTATCTGATACTTTCAGTAGTTGATCTATGTGTAGACTCGTAAGTACTTAATTATAGGTTTTTAGCTGTTAAAACCAGAATAGTTGGCAAAGTGACTAGTTGAAGAAATTGTAGGTCGATGAATGACCGTTTACTTTATGTCTATCCTGATTTGCTTGTGGTGTGTTTGAAAATAAAAGAAATGTCTCTAAAAAAAAAATTAACCACATATAACCAATAAGCGTGAAGCTACCAATGGGCGAGTATTAGGACCGCCATGAGGAGAAATGATACCTTAAAGGGTAGTTTGTGTTGGCAAAAAAAAAGAAAAAAGAAAAGAAAAAAGAAAATCATACCATATTGAGCACAAAAAAAGCAATTGCAGAGCATAATTAAGATATCTAGGTTGGTTTGACCCATCGATCCTAATTTTTGAAACAAAATCATTGAGTTGGCTTACCTTGGAACCAAGCTGTAAATGAACCTTTGCACACACACACTGTGAGTCTGGCTTAGATGATTTATATAAAGACTTGGATTTGAGTTGCATTGAGTGTTTTGAAGGTTCTCTGGTTTCATTACTGGGCATTCATTGAGGACAATAATATGTGTAACTATTGGGACTATTTCATAGCCCGTAATATAGTATGTCGATATAGAATGCCACATAGTGACGGACAATGGATTCCAATTTCAGGGAGAATGCACATTTAGAAACCTGAGAATCGGAAGACATTGTCCCAAAAGGATGAGGTCGCTCTCAAAAAGGCGAAATCTACCTTGACCCGGTGCAGGTAGCAAATAGCAGAAAGATGAGCCAGGTCTGAGGATGACCAGTCTACCACCCCGCGAACAAGGGACACAACAGGACCTTGAGCCATGAGACTAAAGAGAATTGAGCAATCGCCAGAGGAGAATTGGCAGAAAGAAACTCTAAGCAGGCCCAGGGGGCGACCAAAGCTTTTATAGGCAAAGGGCACCAAAAAGCGCAGGAAGGCCTAACCAAGGATAACATCAAGCCAATAGGACAAAGAAACCCCATCGGAATAGGAAATGCATTCATGCATACATGCATACATGTCGCATACACATAAAATTTATTTTGTATTCACGGGATAAAGAAAAGCGAGAAGACGAGAAACAACCTAAGGAATGAGGACGAGCAACTCCTCGGGAATAAGCACCAGCAAGTCGGGAATGGCACTCCGGGAATGGAGAATAACCTTGAGAATGAGGAAGAATCAGAGGTCGAAGTGCCTCACCACCATCATCAACATTTTTGGGAATGAATCCTAGGGAACTTGGCCACATTATCAACAGTTTGGGAATGAATCCCAGAGGTCGAAGCACCTCATCATAAAAAAAAAAACAGAAAACTCCCTAGTAATCGAAGAGTCACGCTAATGGACTAAAAGACTATCAACTCAACTCAATTCAGGAACAAGACCCAGAGATCGAAGCATCTCACACTCGGTGGTTCGGAATAAAACCCAAGGGTCAAAGAACCTCGCTGTAGGTATTGGATTTTTCGCATGTGAAACCCGATGATGAGTCTCATTGGAGGCACTACATTTTAAGCTAAGGATATTGCGGGAAACAGAGGTCGGAATGGGAAATTCAGAATAAGTACGTCATCAAGTTCTTCGTTACTTCGTTCGAACGTCAGACAGATTGCAGATGTTCGTGTAGCGTTCGAATGGGCGTTCGAACGGAGTCGGTATTTCTAGTTTTGCTGCTAGCCTCGTACCCCAGCCCAATTAGCCCCCAAAACCCTATAAAACAAATCCCAATTAATAAAACACATTTAAAACACATGGGAAATTAAATTAAATATTAAATAAAATAATTAAACCATTTACCAATTAAATAAAACATAAAATATAATCATACCTAATAAAGATAAATCAAATATTAAATTCCTAACCAAACAAATCACATACTAAATTAAAAGGATGTCATGCCTAATTAAAATCAATCATAACAAATTAAATATTTTGTATTCCTAATCTAGCCAAGATTTGTCCCCCCTCAATCTTTGACTTTCCTTGCTCAAACACCAAATCATATCTCTCTTTAATGCCAAAATCCCTTCCTTGTGAGACAAGGTGAAGCCCTAGCCTTCTCTATATAAAAAACCCCTAACCAAGACATGCACTTCCCTGGAGCTCATACAGATAACTCACAGAAAAATCATAACATAAAGAGCCTTAGCCACTCACGGCAATAGCAACAGGAAGAACACAAACCATCCCCTCATCTCCTCCACTCCATAACCGAAAATAGCACCCTCCTAAACCTCCACCCATCACCGAAAATCTCCCCATACAGCAGCCCCATCACGCCACAACCTCACTCTAGGCAAGATTGCCCATCATCAACTCACGTCACCGATAACTCAAACGGCCTCTCACACATCGCTAACAGACCCTCATTCACACAGCACGTTAACCTCCCCAAAACTTTCACCCAACCATTTACACTACCCTTCACGCAGCTCTTCACGCACAAGCTCACGCCAAACTTCCCCCAACCTAAACAAAACAGAACCCTTCAGCCACAATACCATGCACACGTAAAAGGTCAGCCCCAACTCACGTAACGGCACTCCTAACAAATGAGTCAATTGTCGTGAAACACTAAGCCACAAACTGCCTTTTTTGACCGACAACAAAGGCCACAAACCGTCCCTAAATTGCACCTCAAAGCCACCGAAATTGCGCCCAAAACGGTGGTAAAATTGCACCAAGAAACAGTGAATAAATAACTCCGAAAATAGCCCAAAAATAGTGCCAAAACCAAGACCAAAACAGTCCCTTATCACCGCAAAACAGTAACCAGAAACTGCAGTCCAAAACAGCAGCAAACGGAGTGAAAACAACAACCCGAACAGCAAAACAGTGAAGGAAAACATTGAACCAGTGAACCGGAGGAGTTGCAGAGCGTCAACCCTTCCGACGGCCGTGTAACGCGCTTTCGAGAGACGACAAAAGAGGTTAGACCTGAGGGCACCCTTTTATTCATTATCTTTCGTTTATTTTATTTTATTTGAATATTATCGCGTGAGAGTCGTTTGAGGCATGATGTGATTGTTGGATGAGCGGGATGTGTGTTCCCTTTTGTGGTATATCGGATGGAAACCCGGACGTAAATTCCATAGCCGATTCCGAATGGACGGTATTGTGGTCTGCACTCGGGATACAATGCCACGTACCACTTAAGATGCACGTATCTCGTCTCATCCAAATTTGTATTTGAGCATGTCATAGTTCTAGGCCGTTTATTTATTATTTAAAGCATGGTTTAATTTAGTTTGTTATTTATTTGTTAAAGCATATTTAGGTTGTTCCTTATGCATGTTATTAGTTTATGATGTGTTTGAATAATGATTTATACATATTGATTTAATGGTTTAATATGCTCGTTGTGTTACGTTGCGTGGAGTTATTTGGATGAAAGCATGTTAGATCTAAGTACCCTTGAGCATGATTATTGAGTAGACTTGGTTAGTTCATTGCACAAATTATATCATCACAAGTGACATAAGTAAGGGACCATTCCAAACCCAACGGTTTGAGGTCTTCCCTTGCGAGGGGTGAGTGCGGCCTTAAATCTTTGTCCCGGTTCACACCGGGTGGCGACTCTATGTTATTTCGTACTTCCCAACTAGGCCGCGAGCCTAGAACAGCGTCGCCCAGGTTCTGTTGTCTACAGTCTGGCGACTCCACTGGGGATAGAGAATCGGCCCCGAATATTGTCTTATAATGTTTGGATTTATGTTTTAATTGACCGTGTCTATAGTGGATAAAATGGGGGTTTAATCAAAGGTATTTTAAGGCTAGGTGATGGTTGGGTGTCTTCCTTCATTCACTACCTTTCTAGAAGGAAAAGCTGTGAAGGCACCTATATAGCCATCTACTCGTAGCCTATTGTGATGGACTAATTTGGAGGACTCGTTGTTTATTCCTGACAACAAGCGATAAAAGCCTAAGAGGCTTGGGTATTTAAGTGAGCCTCGCTCCACCTTCCCTCTGGGGAATCTACAACGGGAAATCCATTTGACAGTCCATCACACACCATAGCTTATTGGCACGTACCTTAGTGTATAAAAAAGGGTGCGCTCACTTGGTGGCACGGACCCTTGATTGGGGAGACCTAGTTGTGGGCCATCCTTCGCCGATGAGAGCCTTTGTCTATACTCTTGTGAACCCACCCATAGACCGGGTTTGTATGGTTAAAGTAACAATTATTTCCTTGAGTATGTGCTTGTGGACCATCCTCATTTGGATGCAGTTGGACTATTGTCAGAAATGCGGACTTGCTGGGCCATTTAAACTGGGGCGAGTTCGTACCTTATGACCATTAGGCCCAAAGCTTCTGAAATGTTGATGGGCCATTCTGTAGAAATTATTGTTTTATGTTTGCATTATCTTCATTTTATGCTTTTGTTTAGGAACATCGTCGTTTGGACCCATTTAGACCATTTGTCATGGGATATGGGCTTGTTGGGCCATTTAAACTGGGACAAGAATGTATTTTATGACGATTGGGCCAAAGGCTTCTAAGTGATTGATGGGCCACTTTGTGATTGTGTTCGGAACGTTACCATTTGGATTTAGTCGGGCTATTTGTCATGAGATGGGAACTCATTGGGCCATTTAAATTGGGATGAGTTCCTCCTATAATAATTAGCCTGAAAGCTTCTAAAATGATAACAGTCTGATTTGTTTGAAAATTTTAATTTTTAATTTAGTATGTTATATATGTTACCTGTATTTCATGCACCTCATGCATACATATGTCATGTTAACACCCTCTATGTCTCAAAAAGACATCATAGATACCGTTTGGTTTAGAGAAGGGACGAGGCTCATTAAAAAAATAGTAACAGTCATGAGTGAATCTGGTAATGAGGTATCCCGAATGGATCAGTTAGAGAACAGTCTCGCCAAGGTCACGGAACAGTTGCAAGCTTTGACTACTGCTGTGGTTGGTATGGCTGTGCCCCGTGCTGGGGGAATTTATGAGAATGTGAGGCGCGAGGAGCCTCCGAATGGGTTGGGGGATGATATCCCCACTTTTGATGATGATATGGCAGAGTATGCAGCAGGCAGAGTATCTAGGTCTCAGGCAGAGTTATAGAAACGTCGGGATCAGGTTGAGTCGGTTACCCGCAAGATGAGGGGTAAGAATGAGGATTTGCTGGATTATGACACACTGACTTTCGAGGAACAGTTGCCGGCACAGTTCAAGATGCCTGATATGGCTAAGTTTAATGGGAATGGGGATCCAAAGGTGCATCTCCGACAGTTTGTATCAGTCATGAGTTCAGTTGGCCTGTCTCAGCGCCAAGTGCAGAAAATGTTTGGAATGTCGCTCGAGGGAGCTCCTGTGGTGTGGTACCAAAGTTTGGAGAAGAATGTAAAGGAAGATTGGAGGGAGTTGGCGGATGCCTTCCTGAAGCAGTATGTCACTGACCTAGAGATCGATCTGTCACTCCGTGATCTGGAGAATGTTAAGCAGAAAGCGGAGGAGAGTTTTAAGGAGTATGTGGACCGGTGGAGGGGTCAGTTATTGAAAATACAGACTAGGCCCTTAGAGAAGGATCAGATTAAGATTATTATCAAGGGCACCAAGCCCTCCATTTACAGCAAGTTGAGGAGGATGACCTCCATGATTACTGATTTTCGGTAGTTGAGGGAAACTGTCATGGATATTAAGGAAGAAGATGCGGAAAACAGAAAATTCTATGGTCTGAACAGGAGGCCCGTTGGGGGAACATCGGGAACAAAGCCCATTTCTGCTGAGATTGCCGCTGTCCGGAACCGGCATTTTTCCAACTTGGGAAGGCCCCTGTCCAATGTGCTAGAGAAACTGAAGAGGCAAGGGCTCTTAAAACCCTTGGAAGCCAAACCATTACCCAATCCCCTACCATCACATTATAACCTAAGCCTTTACTATCACTTTCACCAACAAAAGGGCCATGACAACCGACAATTGCGCCCGACTCGGCCATGAAATCCAAGACCTGATAGACTCCAAGAAAATACCTGACCCAGAAACAGAACAGCCTGACACACACAGAAACCCCTTACCCAATTACCGCGCCGTACCACCACCAGCCTATATGATCAATTCTGGCCTCCCAGAAGACCTTGTCCTAAAATCCTTCCACCCTCAAGCCTTTTGCCTTGGAATCTGGGATAGTACTAGTGAAGATGAGACAGAACAGGGGAAAAGCTTTTGGCTTGATTTCTCTAGCAGTGATGAGGAAGAAGTAAAGGGAATGACGCGTAGCGGTCGCTTTTACAATGATATGGCAGAAAAGGGTAAGGAAGTTTTGACAGATGGTAGGGAAGTGGTTGAGACTGCAGAAAATACTGAGGGGGATATAGTGCTGAAGCAATTGAGGAAGACTAGAGCACAAGTGAGTATCTGGGAACTGTTATGTGCATCTCGAGAGCATAGGCAGGCCATGGTTGAGGCATTGAGCAAGATTGTGGTACTGGAAGACGCCAACCCTGCAATGTTTGTTGGGTCGGTTCAGAAGGAAGCTTTCCAGATATCTTTTTCTGAGGATGAACTCCCAGCATAGGGGAGAAATCATAACATGCCTCTATTTATCAGGGCTGAGGTGAGGGGCAAGAGAACTTCATGTGTGATGGTGGATGACGGTTCGACCATCAATGTGTGCCCGCTGAAAATTCTGGCGAGATTGGGTATGAAAGCAACAGACTTGGACCCCTCCAGTATGACTATTAAGGCTTATGATGACAGTAAAAGGGGAGTTGAAGGTACTTTTGTGGCTATGGTCAAGGTAGGCCCTATTGAAGATGAAGTCGAGTTTACAGTGCTGGACATCCCAGCCACTTTTTCCTTATTGTTGGGAAGGCCTTGGTTTCACAAACTTGGGGGCGTGCCTTCCACTTTGCATCAGATGATCAAGTTCCCGTATGAGGGAGAAGTTGTTACTATCCGGGCTGAGGTAGATAATGTCGTGGCTGCCTTGGAGATACAACCTTTCACAAGGTTTCAGGTGTCAGCTACTTTTGAGGAATGGGTGGATCCTAGGGTGGCTAGGATCATGAAAAAAATGAAGTTTGAACCGGGTGAAGGTTCAAAGTTGCCAGATTTCAGAGGACAGACCACTCGGAAAGGTTTGGGGTATAGATCTGATGAAGAAAAGCCGAAGGTCAAGAAAAAGGGCCTGAAACTGATGGAATGTTTTGTGAAAGCTTCAGGATATGCCTGGGGTAGACATAAATATTGCCCAGCACACAATACCAACTTATCCGAAAATGAGGCCAGTAAACAGAAACTCCAATGGATGAGACCAGAATGGGCTGAGAAAGTCAGAGAGGAAGTTAAGAAACAGATAGATGTGGGGTTCCTGGAAGTAGTAAAATATCCCGAGTGGTTGGCTAATATAGTACCGGTGCCGAAGAAAGATGGGAAGGTCAGAATGTGTGTAGACTACAGAGATCTCAACAAGGCTTGTTCGAAAGATGATTTTCCTCTGCCGTATATAGATGTTCTGGTTGATAGTGCAGCTTTATCTGCTATGTATTCATTTGCAGATGGATTTTCAGGTTACAATCAAGTTCTCATGGCTGAGGAAGACAAACATAAGACTGCATTTGTTACTGAGTGGGGTACTTATTGTTACAAGGTTATGCCATTTGGGCTTAAGAATGCGGGAGCTACTTATCAGCGGATGGCCACTACACGTTTCCACGACTTGATGCACAAAGAGATTGAGGTGTATGTAGATGACATGATGGTGAAATCAGAGACAAGAGTTGGGCATATTGAAGCACTGAAAAGGTTCCTTCAGAGAGTTGACAGATACAACCTGCGGCTTAATCCCAAGAAATGTGTGTTTGGGGTGACATCAGGGAAATTGCTTGGTCATACAGTGGGAATGGGCGGAATAGAGGTAGACCACGAAAAGATCAAGGCAATCACAGAAATGCCTGCACCGAAGACAGAAAAAGAAGTCAGAGCATTCTTGGGAATGATTCAGTACATCAGTCGGTTCATTGCCAAGTTGACATCAGTATGTGAGCCTATCTTCAAACTGTTGAGAAAAGATCAGCCAGTGAGATGGAATGAACAGTGTCAGACAGCCTTTGACAAAATCAGAGAGTATTTGGTAAAGCCTCCTGTATTGAAACCTCCGAGACCGGGCAGACCTTTGATATTGTATTTGGCTATAGAATCAGAAGCACTGGGGGCAATGATGGTACAGGCTGATGAGACAGGGGTAGAACATGCAGTCTATTATCTGAGTAAGAAGATGCGCCCGTATGAGGCTCGGTATCAAGAAGTTGAGAAGATCTGTCTTGCAGTGGTATGGGTTTCTAGAAAGTTACGACATTACTTCCAGTCATACAGGATCCTCTAAAATATCTTCATTCGGTGCCTTCGCTAGTGGGAAAATTGGGCAGGTGGTTGGTATTGCTGACAGAGTTTGACATTGAGTATCTCACCTCCAAATTGATCAAAGGGCGAGCAGTAGCAGAGTTTCTGGCAATGCAACCTGTTGAGGGGGATCAGTATAAGTTTGAATTTCCAGATAAAGAGATCCAAGCAATAACAGTCCAGAGATGGAAGATGTATTTTGACGGAGCATGGAATTACAAGGGAGCCGGAATTGGGATCGTGATAGTGACCCCCGAGGGAGAGACTTTGCCTTTAGCCAAGAGGTTGACATTCAGAGTGACTAATAACATGGCTGAATATAAGGCATGTGCTTTTGGTTTGACAGCATTAATAACCTTGAAGGCCGGGAGTGTGGAAGTCTACTGAGATTCTATGTTGGTAGTCCAGCAGATGCGAGTAGAATGGGAATTGAAAGAAGAACGGTTGAAACCTTACCTTTTTCAACTCCGAAAGTTGGCACAGGTTATCCCCGAGTGTAAGTTTCAGCACTTACCAAGAGAAGAGAATCAGATGGCAGATGCATTGGCTACACTTGTAGCAACTTGGGAAAATCCAGAAAAGTTAGTGATGAGACCGTTGATACTGACAACAGCGAGCATACCTGTTTATGAGATAGAAAGAATTCTAGAAGTTGAGGTCGACGACGGTAAACCTTGGTATTATGACATTCAGAGATATCTGGAACATGGCGAACTCCTGGAAGGGGCAGACAGAAAAGACAGAATAGCCATTCAGAAGTTAGCTTCCCAGTATGTGATTTTGAAAGGGGAACTGTACAAGAGGCAAGCAAACGGTATTCAGTTGAAGTGTTTGAGAAAAGAAGAAGCTCAGCATGTAATGGAAGAAATACACGTCGGGGTATGTGGTCCGCACATGAACGGGTTGAATCTGTCCCGCAAGATAGTGAGACAAGGTTTTTATTGGTCAACCATGGAAACAGATTGCGCGAAGATGGTGAAGCACTGTCATAACTGTCAAGCACATGGTAATTTGAATCCCTTACCGCACATAGAGTTGCACGGGTTGTCGGAGCCGTGGCCTTTCTTAGCATGGGGAATTGATATGATTGGAGAAATTCGACCGAATGCATCGAATGGGCATCGCTTTATAGTAGTGGCAGTGGATTACTTCTCGAAGTGGGTGGAAGCCGAATCATTCTGTAATGTTACAGCAAAGCAGATGGCAAAGTTTATAGCTCAGAACCTCATTTGTCGGTATGGTATGCCGCATCATGTAGTGACAGACAACGGGGTCCAGTTTCAAGGAGAGATGAAGGCAATGTTACAGAGGTATGGGATAGGCCACCACAAGTCATCACCGTACAGGCCGCAGGCAAATGGGGCAGTTGAGGCAGCCAACAAGCCCATAAAGACGATTTTAGCCAAGATGACAGAGAACTGTAGAGATTGGGCCGAGAAACTACCATATGCTCTGTGGGGGTACAGAACATCAGTAAGGACAGCAACAGGGGCCACACCTTACTCTTTGGTCTATTGAATGGAAGCAGTTTTGCCGGTAGAAGTGGAAATACAATCTATGAGGGTATTAGCAGAGGCAGCATTACCGGAACAGGAGTGGGTCGCACAGAGGTTTGATCTGTTAGCACTATTGGATGAGAAGAGAACTAAGTCTTTGTATCACATGCAGTTGTATCAGAAGAGACTAGCCCGAGCATTCAACAAGAAAGTACGTCCCACCAAGATCAGAAAAGGTGATTTGGTACTTAAGTAATCGAGGCCGTCGACGACAGATCCGAGAGGAAAATTCAGACTAAACTGGGAAGGACCTTACATAGTGCAGAAGGTAATGGAAATGTAGCAGTGAAGCTATCAGACTTGGAGGGGAACAAGTTCACTGAGCCGATCAACGTAGACAGATTGAAGCAATACTTTGCCTGAGGGAGAGAATACCGAGCAGTCACCACGGGAATTAGCAGAAGACCTAACCCAACGGAATAAGAAAATCACTCATGCATACACGTAACATTGCATTCTCTTCGTGTTTGTTTTCGTTTTGTGTTCGCAGGTTCGAAGAAATGAGAAAGCGGCAGAAATGAGCCAATCAGCGTCAGCGCAATTTCAGTTTTTGGCATGAGTCCCAAGGGGCCAGGCCCATATCATGTCGGCTCGAGGGCGAGGCCCATATCAACTTGAGGGCGAGGCCCCCGTTGTCAGTTGTAGTCCCGGGTCGAGGTTCCCAGGGTCGAGGTACCCACTACATCATCAGTTTGAGGGCGAGGTCCCCATAGTCAGCGGTGTTGGGTCGAGGTGCCCAGGGTCGAGGTGCCCCCGTTGTCAGATGTAGTTCCGGGTCGAGGTGCCCAAGGTCGAGGTACCCACTACATCATCAGTTCGAGGGCAAGGTCCCTATAGTCAGCGGTGTTGGGTCGAGGTGCCCAGGGTCGAGGTGCCCCCGTTGTCAAGTGTAGTTCCGGGTCGAGGTGCCCAGGGTCGAGATACCCACTACAATATCAGATCGAGGGCGAGGTCCCTATTGTCTGCGGTATTGGGTCGAGGTGCCCAGGGTCGAGGTGCCCCCGTTGTCGGTTGCAGTTATTGGGATGCGTCCCAGGATCGAGGTCCACTGCAGCATCAACTCAGCTTGAGGCAGCAGCCGAGCCAGGTAAGTGAAAATGCATTGCATAACTTTGATAGGATTATTCAAAGCCACACACTGCACAAGTCCCATCAAAGTGGGGGTGACTGTAGGCATTGCATTTTCGCATGTGAAACCCGATGATGAGTCTTAGTTGGAGGCACTACCTTTTTATCTGTGAATTGAAAACGGGACGAAAGTCGTTGTTTTTAACCGCAGGTACCTAATTTTAGGAACTACCCTTTGGGTATGTACGTAAATTAGGAAACTGTTATAATGTAACTAGTTTGACTAGAAACATTATCTCTATATCAGTGTATAATCCGTTGCGGATATAGCTTTATATTCTAGAACACTAAAGTGTTTTATTATATAAAGATGATATTGAGATAAACACATTAGATGTGAATAACAGAATTTATATTTAGAATATAAATAAATCTCACACATATAACATGACAAACAAATAGCTCAAACTGATTTGATCAGGTTGAAACTTGAATGTGGCATTGATGTCTGGGACATAATTTAAACAAGACTCGTATATCCACACTTTTGAAGAGTGGGTACTAGGAATAATTTGATACTATTCAAATAAAGTCTACGAATCTAGTTTATTGGGCAAAGTGCCTAAAACACTATTTACTTGGTAAAAGTGGCAGTGCCACCGATCTGTTAGCCCCAGTTCATAGTGAAACAAGTGGGCCAATGTCTAGCTAGGCTAGATGTGGATATGAATATTTCGTGACCTTTACGGATGTGGCATCGCGTATGGTTATGTGTTTCTTTTGAAACACAAATCGGAAACTGTTAAAGTCTCGACACGAAATAGACAAACAGATCGGCTAAAGTATTAAACTGTCACGATAATGCCGTGATGGAAAATACTTAAGCAATGAGTTACTCACATACTTGAAAGAGTATAGTATTTTTTCAATGAGGACTCCTCCCGGAACACGTCAGTTTGACGGTGTGTCCGAAATGAGAAACTGAATTTTGTAAGACATGATAAGGTTAATCATGAGTCGCTCTGAGCTACCATTTCCTTCAACGGATACGCTAAACAGTGCAGAACTTATTTTGAATAAGGTTCCATAAATATCTGTTTGACAGATATCATATTAGATATGAACAGGAAAGAAACCGGGTTTCACATTCCTGATAATTTGGGTGTGCTAGGCATACGTTTGGATGATACCAAACTAAAACCCAAATTGGATAAGTGCCAATTGTAGGTTATCCTATGGATACCATAAGTATTGTACTTATACACCTCACAAGAGAACTATTAGATTGTTGCTCACCATGCGATTTTCCTGAGAGGAATACCGATATGCAGTGGTAAGTGGGAGGATAGTAAAACTCGATGAAAATCGAAGTAATACTATTACTGGCATCGAATCTTAATGGAAAACAAATAGTTCATCAAGGATGAAACTATTCCAATAATCTTCGAATACACAAGAACCATGTATGTAAGAGAGAATCATAAAACAACCTGGGGTATGGGTTTCTGATCTCACCTCATAAAGATTTCTATCTTATTGAGGTATACCAACTGACTACGTATGAGGAAGTGATACAAGGTATCGACTCCCTATTATAGCAAAGTGCCATAAAGTCCGAAGTGGATTCCATGTATACCAACTATATTTAGACACTAGTTGATGTACCGCAAGGCATTGTGCCTATTGGTACTATATAAGTCTTCAAGGAAGACATACATGGATGGCAACAAACCAACGTACTAAGTTAGGCTTATAGCGAAAAGGTAGAGTTATCAACATTGTGTTGATTGTGACGAAACCTTTTACTTGTTGCCATGGTAAATCCATTTGGATAATGCTTGCTAATGCTGCATGTTTCATTCATGAAATGTGGCAGCTGAATGCCAAAACCGCTTTACTTAAAGGAAACCTTTTGGAGGATGTTTAGAACATCTTGAGGGTTTTGTCAAACCATAACAAGCAAACTAGGTTTGCAGGTTATTCGATTCATGTTTGGATTGAAGCAAGCATTAGGTTCTTGGAATTGTCGTTTTGATGTAATCATAATAGTTTATGATTTAATTCAAAACGAAAATAATTCTTGTGTATATAAGGAGGTTAGTGGGAGCGCACTGACAGTGAATGTCCTGAGTAATGATGATATATCATTTCTTGGAAATGATATTCCTATAATATAATCGGTGAAAGCTTGGGTTTCATGATAACGACTATAAGTCATAACAAAGGTACTATACAATAGAATAACGGTACAGTGAGCTGGAAATCTTCCAAACAACATATTGTTACCAAATAAACAACAAATGCGGGTTATTTCTGCTGCTGAGGCAGCAATAGAAGCCATTTGGGTCGATAATAAATCTAATTAGATTAGATATAATTCTGTTAGCAGCTGAGCTAGGCGTCAGCACATGCTAAAGAATTAATGGTCTCATCGACGATCCATATACTTACTTTGATAATCATCTGATTCGTTAGGATCATACATCGTGGCGATGTGATGATCGAATAAATCGCATCAGACGATAATCATGTAAATCCGCTGACGAAAACTTTTCTCAGCATTTTGAGCCAATCGTACATAGTTCGGGTGTTTAAACACTCGAGTGACTGGCTATAGGCCAAATGGGAGATTGTTGGACAATTATGACCCATAGCGTCACTATTTGTACAGATCATGGTGTTGTTGTACAAATTAACTCTGTGATGAAGGAGATTGCACTCTTATCATTTGTGATTAGATCACCTAGATGTATAAATGATTGGAGGTCCATGTGATTTTTTCCTGGACGAAGAATGATATGAGACAATATCATTCCACGAAGGATAAATCATTAAACATCCATAGTCAGAGTATTATCGAGATTGGACATCGATAAATACGTAAAATACTAGTATTACACTTGTGCACGTTGTGAGGGCACAACGACATAGTTCTCATATATTTGGGTATAAGATACTCATGCAAGTGTAATAGGAGGTTGTGTTTTACCGATGGTATGGGAAACAGTTTCGCTCTGGATAGACCCCTGCGGAATCCTATTGGTAGTATGACTATGTGTCTATGGGAGTCTGCAATCAGGGTATGTGTATTTGGTCTTAACCTAAGACTTGCACTGTTAATACTTGCGACAATCAATATGCTTTGGTTGAGGTCGTCCAGGGCTTTAACAGGTTCTGTGTACGCCAATGCTGGGTATATTGAGAATCGTAGTGTGTTGGGTGTGATGTTAAGACGGAAGTATCACTCCAGTCATATGGAGATGATGGTCACATAGGATACGGAACTCGTTCTCTTAAATGCTCGAGCTATCGGGATATTATGACTAGGTCATGTATATCCGATTATATAGACTAGTTACCATACATCTGATATGTACTTCGTACGGGGCAGACACAATTCCAGCCCCAGGCCTAGCACGTGATTATCCGATACTGGATCGACATACACAATACTACGGTATACTACTCTTGATATAGATCACATATTCCTATAAGGATATTTCTGGAGATTTGGGTAGGCATGGCGCTTTGCTAGAAGCCAACCTTGTCTTGTAAATCGGAATAAACGAAGTACGAGGTACTTACGTGTTCGGATAGTCCGACTACCGTATTTACTGCCAACATATCTGGGGATCTCATGGGTCGCTTCCCGAAGATTCACCGATGATGTATGACTCGCACTTTAATTAATCTGGGATTAATTAGATGAGAGAGAAAATTAATCTGGGATTAATTACGGAGATATTTTATCTGGGATAAAATATTAATTAAAGAGAGAGAACTATTAATTTGGAATTAATCGATAAAATAATATATTTGATATATTATGCGAAATTGGATTTCAACGCGGAATTAAAATTAGATTTTAATTCGGGCGAACGAATTAATTTAGAATTAATTCGTTAGCGACGTGAATACTGATTTTGCTATGCTTACTCATTTAATTGTGTCGCGACGGAAAATTTGTTATTTTGGAATTAGCGAACCCGAGCCCGGGATTATTTGCGAGCGCATTCGCATTTCGAATTCGAGTGCGGCACGCAAGTCAAATCAAGCGTCAAATCGTAAGTCACATCCAGCGTCAAATCAAATGTCACTTTGAGTGATGTGACAAGTTGTCACTTGATTGAGTGATGTGAGATGAAAGAAATCATTTAATGCTTATCTTTTGAAAATTGAAAATTGGTAAATGGTTTTATTACTTTTGGAAAATATGAAACCTATTACACTTTTTCTTTTTCTCTCTCTCTCCACTTTTACGTTCTTCTCTCTTTCCCTCCTCTTTGCATACGGCTTGGAGCCATTTTTTCTCTCTATTTTCTGGTTCTGCCGAAGATAAAGAGAAGCAAGAGAAATGATTTTGTTGCAAAATCATAGTGCTAGCACACCTTTAGTCTTCCCAAGGTGATATGGAACCGATTTCGTGAGCTTGAAGCTTGGAGCTTCAATGGAGGTCTCCCATGGCCGATTCTTGGAGGAGCCAAACCAGTCAAATCCGAGCAGTCCACTGCAAGGAAGAGCCACTGCCAAGCCATCTTGGAGGAAGAAAAGACTTGTGTTCTTCGCGTAGCAAGATCCGTTCATTGTGAGTATGTTTCCGCCATTTTCCTTTGTGTATTCATGTGTTTTTGTGCTTGGTTTGATGATTCTTGGGACCTAATTAGAAACAAACATGGGGAACAAAACCCAATGGTCAAAGTACCTCGCCATCAACTCAACTCAGTTCGGGAACAAGACCCACATATTGAAGCATCTCACACTCGGTTGTTCGGGAACAAAAACCAGGGGTAAAAGCACATCGCCATCAACTCAACACAATTCGGGAACAAGACCCAGAGATCGCAGCATATCATACTCGTTGGTTAAGGAACAAAACCCATTGGTCAAAGGACATCGCCATCAACTCAACTCAATACGGGAACAAGACCCAGAGATCGAAGCATCTCACACTCGGTGGTTCGAGAACAAGACCCATAGGTCGAAGCACTTCGCAATCAACTCAACTCAATTCGTGAACAAGACCCAGAGATTGAAGCATCTCACACTTGGTGGTTCAGGAACAAGACCCATAGGTCGAAGCAACTCGCCATCAACTCAACTCAGTTCGGGAACAAGACCCAGAGCTCGAAGCATCTCACATTTGGTGGTTCGGGAACAAAATCCAGGGGTCAATGCACCTCGCCATCAACTCAACTCAATTCGGGAACAAGACCCATAGATCGAAACATCTCATACTCGGCGATTCGGGAATAAAACCCAGAGGTCAAAGAACCTCTCCATCAACTCAACTTAATTTGGGAACAAGACCCAGAGAACGAAGCATCTCACACTCGGTGGTTCAGGAACAAGACCCATGGGTCAAAGCACCCCGCCATCAACTCAACACAATTCAGGAACAAGACCCAGAGATCTACGTATCTCACACTCGGTGGTTCAGGAACAAAACCAAGTGGGCGAAGCACCTCGCCATCAACTCAATTCAGTTCAGGAATAAGACCCAGAGATCGAAGCATCTAACACTAGGTGGTTCAGGAACAAAACCCAGGCGTCAAAGCACCTCACCATCAACTCAACTCAACTCAATTCGGGAACAACACCTAGAGATCGAAACATCTCACACTCGGTGATTCAGGAATAAAACCCAGGGGTCAAAGGACCTCGCCATCAACTCAACTCAATTCGGGAACAAGACCCAGAGTTCAAAGCATCTCACACTCGGTGGTTCGGGAACAAAACCCAGAGGTCGAAGAACCTCGCCATCAACTCAACTCAGTTTGGGAACAAGACCCAGAGATCGAAGCATCTCACACTCGGTTGTTCGAGAACAAAACCTAGGGGTCAAAACAGCTCGCCATCAACTCAACTCAATATGGGAACAAGACCCAGAGATCGAAGCATCTCACACTCGGTGGTTCGTGAACAAAAGAAAAAGGGTCAAAGTACCTCACCATCACCTCAACTAAGTTCAAGAACAAGACCCGAGATTGAAGCATCTCACACTCAGTTGTTCGGGAAAAAAACCCAGGGGTCAAAGCACCACGCCATCAACTCAACTCAATTAGGAAACAAGACCCAGAGATCGAAGCATCTCATACTCGTTGGTTCGGGAACAAGACCCATGGGTCAAAGCACATCTCCATCAACTCAACTCAGTACGGAAACAAGACCTAGAGATCAAGCATCTCACACTCGGTGGTTCGGGAATAAAACCCAGAGGTCGCAGTACCTCGCCATCAACTCAATTTAGTTCGGGAACAAGGCCCAGATATCGAAGCATCTCGCACTCGGTGGTTCAAGAACAAAACCCAGGGGTCAAAGCACCTCGCCATCAACTCAACTCAATTCGGGAACAAGACACAGAGATCGAAGCATCTCACACTCGGTGGTTCAGGAACAAGCCCAGAGGTCGAAGCACCTAACCATCAACTCAACTCAATTCGGGAAAAGACCCAGAGATTGAAGCATCTCACACTCGGGGGTTCGGGAACAAGACCCAGAGGTCGAAGCACCTCGACATCAACTCAACTCAGTTCAGGAATAAGACCCCGTGATCGAAGCATCTCACACTCGGTGGTTTGGGAACAAAACCCAGGGGTTAAAGCACCTGGCCATCAACTCAACTCAATTCTGGAACAAGTCATAGAGATCGAAACATCTCACACTCGGTGATTCGGGAATAAAACCCAGGGGTCAAAGGACCTCGCCATCAACTCAACTCAATTCGGGAACAAGACACAGAGATCGAAGCATCTCACACTCGGTGGTTTGGGAACAAGACTCATGGGTCAAAGCACCACGCCATCAACCCAACTCAAATCGGGAATAAGACCCAAAGATCTAACCATCTCACACTCGGTGGTTCAGGAACAAAACCCAGAGGTTGAAGCACCTCGCCATCAACTCAATTCAGTTCGGGAATAAGACCGAGAGATCGAAACATCTCACACTCGGTGGTTCGGGAACAAGACCCAGAGGTCGAAACACCTTGCCATCAACTCAACTCAATTCGAGAACAAGACCCAGAGATCGAAGCATCTCACGCTCGGTGGTTTGGGAACAAGACCCAGAGGTCGAAGCACCTCACCATTAACTCAACTCATTTTGGGAATAAGACCCAGAGATCGAAATATCTCACACTCGGTGATTCAGGAATAAAACCCAGGGGTGAAAGCACCTCGTCATCAACTCAACTCAATTCAGGAACAAGACCCAGAGATCTAAGCATCTCACACTTGGTGGTTCAGGAACAAAACCCAGAGGTCGAAGAACCTCACCCTCAACTCAATTCAGTTAGGGAATAAGACCCAGAGATCAAAACATCTCACACTCGGTGGTTCAGGAACAAAACTCAAGGGACCAAGCACGTCGCCATCAACTTAACTCAATTCGGGAACAAGACCCAGAGATCGAAGCATCTCACACTCGGTGGTTCAGGAACAAGCCCCAGAGGTCGAAGCACCTCACCATCAACTCAACTCAATTCAGGAAAAAGAACCAGAGATTGAATCATCTCACACTCGGGGGTTCGGGAACAAGACCCAGAGGTCGAAGCACCTCGACATCTACTCAACTCAGTTCAGGAATAAGACCCCGAGATCGAAGCATCTCACACACACGGTGGTTCGGGAACAAAACCTAGAGGTCGAAGCACCTCGCCATCAACTCAACTCAATTCTCCAACAAGACCCAGAGATCGAAGCATCTAACACTCGGTGGTTCGGGAACAAGACCCAGAGGTCGAAGCACCTCGCCATCAACTCAACTTAGTTTGGGAACAAGACCTAGAGATCGAAACATCTCACACTCGGTGGTTCGGGAACAAAACCCAATGGTCAAAGCACCTCGCCATCAACTCAACTCAGTTCGGGAACAAGACCATAGATCGAAGCATCTCACACTCGATGGTTCGGGAACAAAACCCAAGGGTCAAATCACCTGGCCATCAACTCAACTGAATTCAGGAACAAGACCCAGAGATCGAAACATCTCACACTCAGTGATTCGGGAATAAAACCAAGGGTGAAAGAACCTCGCCATCAACTCAACTCTATTCGGTAACAAGACCCAGAGATCTAAGCATCCCACACTCGGTGGTTCAGGAACAAAACCCAGAGTTCGAAGCACCTCACCATCAACTCAATTTAGTTCGGGAATAAGACCCAGAGATTGAAGCATCTCACACTCGGTGGTTCGGGAACAAAACTCAGGGGTCAAAGCCTCTTGCTATCAACTCAACTCAATTTGGGAACAAGACCTAGAGATCAAAGCATCTCACACTCCGTGGTTCGGGAACAAGTCCCAGAGGTCGAAGCACATCGCCATCAACTCAACTCAATTCGAGAACAAGATCCAGAGATCGAAGCATCTCACACTCGATGGTTCGGAAACAAGACCCAGAGGTTGAAGTACCTCGTCATCAACTCAACTCAGCTTGGGAACAAGACCCAAAGATCAAAGCATCTCACACTCGGTGGTTCGGGAATAAAACCCTGTGGTCAAAGCAACTGGCCATCAACTCAACTCAATTTGGGAACAAGACCCAGAGATCGAAGCATCTAACACACGGTGGTTCGGGAACAAGACCCAGAGATCGAAGCATCTCACACTTAGTGGTTCGGGAACAAGACCCATGGGTCAAAGCACCTCGCCATCAACTAAACTCAATTCGGGAACAAGACCCAGAGATCTAAGCATCTCACACTCGGTGGTTCGGGAACAAAACCCAGAGGTCGAAGCACCTCGCCATCAACTCAACTCAATTCGCCAACAAGACCCAGAGATCGAAGCATCTAACACTCGGTGGTTCGGGAACAAGACCCAGAGGTCGAAGCACCTCGCCATCAACTCAACTTTGTTTGGGAACAAGACCTAGAGATCGAAGCATCTCACACTCGGTGGTTCGGGAACAAAACCCAATGGTCAAAGCACCTCGCCATCAACTCAACTCAGTTTGGGAACAAGACCCATAGATCGAAGCATCTCACACTCGATGGTTCGGGAACAAAACCCAAGGGTCAAATCACCTGGCCATCAACTCAACTGAATTCGGGAACAAGACCCAGAGATCGAAAAATCTCACACTCAGTGATTCGGTAATAAAACCCAGGGGTGAAAGAACCTCGCCATCAACTCAATTCGGTAACAAGACCCAGAGATCTAAGCATCCCACACTCGGGGGTTCAGGACCAAAACCCAGAGGTCGAAGCACCTCACCATCAACTCAATTCAGTTCGGGAATAAGACCCAGAGATTGAAGCATCTCACACTCGGTGGTTCGGGAACAAAACTCAGGGGTCAAAGCACCTCGCCATCAACTCAACTCAATTTGGGAACAAAACCTAGAGATCAAAGCATCTCACACTCGGTGGTTCGGGAACAAGTCCCAGAGGTCGAAGCACATCGCCATCAACTCAACTCAATTCGAGAACAAGATCCAGAGATCGAAGCATCTCACACTCGATGGTTCGGAAACAAGACCCAGAGGTTGAAGTACCTCGTCATCAACTCAACTCAGCTTGGGACAAGACCCAAAGATAGAAGCATCTCACACTCGGTGGTTCGGGAAAAAAACCCTGGGTCAAAGCAACTGGCCATCAACTCAACTCAATTCGGGAACAAGACCCAGAGATCGAAGCATCTCACACACGGTGGTTTGGGAACAAGACCCAGAGATCTAAGCATCTCACACTCGGTGGTTCGGGAACAAAACCCATGGGTCAAAGCACCTCGCCATCAACTCAACTCAATTCGCCAACAAGACCCAGAGATCGAAGCATCTAACACTCGGTGGTTCGGGAACAAGACCCAGAGGTCGAAGTACCTCGCCATCAACTCAACTTAGTTTGGGGACAAGACCCAGAGATCGAAGCAACTCACACTCGGTGGTTCGGGAACAAAACCGAATGGTCAAAACACCTCGCCATCAACTCAACTCAGTTTGGGAACAAGACCCATAGATCGAAGCATCTCACACTCGATGGTTCGGGAACAAAACCCAAGGGTCAAATCACCTGGCCATCAACTCAACTGAATTCGGGATCAAGACCCAGAGATCGAAACATCTCACACTCAGTGATTCGGGAATAAAACCCAGGGGTGAAAGAACTTCGCCATCAACTCAACTCAATTCGGTAAAAAGACCCAGAGATCTAAGCATCGCACACTCGGTGGTTCAGGAACAAAACCCAGAGGTCGAAGCACCTCACCATCAACTCAATTCAGTTCGGGAATAAGACCCAGAGATTGAAGCATCTCACACTCGGTGGTTCGGGAACAAAACTCAGGGGTCAAAGCACCTCGCCATCAACTCAACTCAATTTGGGAACAAGACCTAGAGATCAAAGCATATCACACTCGGTGGTTCGGGAACAAGTCCTAGAGGTCGAAGCACATCGCCATCAACTCAACTCAATTCGAGAACAAGATCCAGAGATCGAAGCATCTCACACTCGATGGTTCGGAAACAAGACCCAGAGGTTGAAGTACCTCGTCATCAACTCAACTCAGCTTGGGAACAAGACCCAAAGATCGAAGCATCTCACACTCGGTGGTTCGGGAATAAAACCCTGTGGTCAAAGCAACTGGCCATCAACTCAACTCAATTCGGGAACAAGACCCAGAGATCGAAGCATCTCACACACGGTGGTTCGGGAACAAGACCCATAGATCGAAGCATCTCACACTCGGTGGTTCGGGAACAAGACCCATGGGTCAAAGCACCTCGCCATCGACTCAACTCAATTCGGGAACAAGACCCAGAAATCTAAGCATCTCACACTCGGTGGTTCGGGAACAAAACCCAGAGGTCGAAGCACATCGCCATCAACTCAATTCATTTCGGGAATAAGACCCAGAGATCGAAACATCTCATACTCGATGGTTTGGGAACAAAACCCAGGGGTCCAAGCACCTCGCCATCAACTCAACTCAATTCGGGAACAATACCTAGAGATCGAAACATCTCACACTCGGTCGTTCAGGAACAAGACCCAGAGATCGAAACACCTCGCCATCAACTCAACTCAATTCAAGAACAAGACCCAGAGATCGAAGCATCTCACAGTAGGTAGTTCGGGAACATGACCCAGAGGTCGAAGCACATCGCCATCAACTCAACTCAGTTTGGGAATAAGACCCAAAGATCGAAACATCACACACTCGGTGGTTCGGGAATAAATCCCATGGGTCAAAGCCCATGGCCATCAACTCAACTCAATTTGGGAACAAGACCCAGAGATCGAAACATCTCACACTCGGTGATTCGGGAATAAAACCCAGGGGTGAAAGCACATCGCCATCAACTCAACTCAATTCGGGAACAAGACCTAGAGATTTAAGCATCTCACACTCGGTGGTTCAGAAACAAAACCCAAAGGTTGAAGCACCTCGCCATCAACTCAACTCAGTTTGGGAACAAGACCCAGAGATCGAAGCATCTCACACTCGATTGTTCGGGAACAAAACCCAGAGGTCAAAACACCTCCCCATCAACTCAACTCAATTCGGGAACAAGGCCCAGAGATCGAAGCATCTCATACTCGTTGGTTCGGGAACAAGACCCATGGTCAAAGAACATCGCCATCAACTCAACTCAGTACGGGAACAAGACTCAGAGATGGAAACATCTCACATTCGGTGGTTCGAGAATAAATCCCAGAGGTCAAAGTACATCGCCATCAAGTCAATTCAGTTCGGGAACAAGACCCAGAGATCGAATCATCTCACACTCGGTGGTTCAAAAAACCCCATAGGTCGTAGCACCTCATCATCAACTCAACTCAATTCGGGAAAAAGACCCAGAGAATGAAGCATCTCACACTCGGGGGTTCGGGAACAGACCCAGAGGTCGAAGCACCTCGACATGAACTCAACTCAGTTCAGGAATAAGACCCCGAGATCGAAGCATCTCACGCTCGGTGGTTCGGGAACAGAACCCAGGGGTCAAAGCACCTGGCCATCAACTCAACTCAATTCGGGAACAAGACCTAGAGATCGAATCATCTCACACTCGGTGGTTCAAGAACAAGCCCCATAGGTCGAAGCACCTCATCATCAACTCAACTCAATTCGGGAAAAAGACCCAGAGAATGAAGCATCTCGCACTCGGGGGTTCGGGAACAAGACCCAGAGGTCGAAGCACCTCGACATGAACACAACTCAGTTCAGGAATAAGACCCCGAGATCGAAGCATCTCACACTCGGTGGTTCGGGAACAGAACCCAGGGGTCAAAGCACCTGGCCATCAACTCAACTCAATTCGGGAACAAGACCTAGAGATCGAAGCATCTCACACTCGGTGATTCAGGAATAAAACCCATGGGTCAAAGGACCTCGCCATCAACCCAACTCAATTCGGGAACAAGACCCAGAGATCGAAGCATCTCACACTCGGTGGTTCGGGAACAAGACCCATTGGTCAAAGCACCACGCCATCAACTCAACTCAATTCGGGAATAAGACCCAAAGATCTAAGCATCTCACACTCGGTGGTTTGGGAACAAAACCCAGAGGTCAAAGTACCTCGCCATCAACACAATTCAATTCGGGAACAAGACCCAGAGATCTAAGCATCTCACACTCGGTGGTTCGGGAACAAAATCTAGAGGTCGAAGCACCTCGCCATCAACTCAATTCAGTTAGGGAATAAGACCCAGAGATCGAAGCATCTCACACTCGGTGGGTCTGGAACAAAACTTAGGGATACAAGCACGTCGCCATCAAATCAATTCAGTTCGGGAATAAGACCCAGAGATTGAAGCATCTCACACTCGGTGGTTCGGGAACAAAACTCAGGGGTCAAAGCACCTCGCCATCAACTCAACTCAATTTGGGAATAAGACCTAAAGATCGAAGCATCTCACACTCGGTGGCTCGGGAGCAAGTCCCAGAGGTCGAAGCACATCGCCATCAACTCAACTCAATTCGAGAACAAGAACCAGAGATCGAAGCATCTCACACTCGATGGTTCAGAAACAAGACCCATAGGTTGAAGTACCTCGTCATCAACTCAGCTCAGTTTGGGAACAAGACCCAAAGATTGAAGCATCTCACACTCGGTGTTTCGGGAATAAAACCCAGTGCTCAAAGGACCTGGCCATCAACTCAACTCAATTGGGGAACAAGACCCAGAGATCGAAGCATCTCACACACGGTGGTTGGGGAACAAGACCCATGGGTCAAAGCACCACGCCATCAACTCAACTCAATTCGGGAATAAGACCCAAAGATCTAAGCATCTCACACTCGGTGGTTCGGGAACAAAACCCAGAGGTCAAAGTACCTCGCCATCAACACAATTCAATTCGGGAACAAGACCCAGAGATCTAAGCATCTCACACTCGGTGGTTCGGGAACAAAATCCAGAGGTCGAAGCACCTCACCATCAACTCAATTCAGTTAGGGAATAAGACCCAGAGATCGAAGCATCTCACACTCGGTGGGTCTGGAACAAAACTTAGGGATACAAGCACGTCGCCATCAACTCAATTCAGTTCGGGAATAAGACCCAGAGATTGAAGCATCTCACACTCGGTGGTTCGGGAACAAAACTCAGGGGTCAAAGCACCTCGCCATCAACTCAACTCAATTTGGGAATAAGACCTAAAGATCGAAGCATCTCACACTCGGTGGCTCGGGAGCAAGTCCTAGAGGTCGAAGCACATCGCCATCAACTCAACTCAATTCGAGAACAAGAACCAGAGATCGAAGCATCTCAAACTCGATGGTTCAGAAACAAGACCCAGAGGTTGAAGTACCTCGTCATCAACTCAACTCAGTTTGGGATAAAGACCCAAAGATTGAAGCATCTCACACTCGGTGTTTCGGGAATAAAACCCAGTGCTCAAAGCACCTAGCCATCAACTCAACTCAATTGGGGAACAAGACCCAGAGATCGAAGCATCTCACACACACGGTGGTTGGGGAACAAGACCTAGAGATCGAAGCATCTCACACTCGGTGGTTCGGGAACAAGACCCATGGGTCAAAGCACCTCGCCATCAACTCAACTCAATTCAGGAACAAGACCCAGAGATCGAAACATCTCACACTCGGTGGTTCGGGAACAAGACCCAGAGATCGAAACACCTCACCATAAACTCAACTCCATTCGAGAACAAGACCAAGAGATCGAAGCATCTCACACTCGGTGGTTCAGGAACAAGACCCAGAGGTCGAAGCACCTCGCCATCAACTCAACTCAGTTTGGGAATAAGACCCAGAGATCGAAACATCACACACTCGGTGGTTCGGGAATAAATCCCATTGGTCAAAGCATCTGGCCATCAACTCAACTCAATTTTGGAACAAGACCCAGAGATCGAAACATCTCACACTCGGTGATTCGGGAATAAAACCCAGGGGTGAAAACACATCGCCATCAACTCAACTCAATTCGGGAACAAGACCCAGAGATCTAAGCATCTCACACTCGGTGGTTCCGTAACAAAACCCAGAGGTCGAAGCACCTCGCCATCAACTCAATTTAGTTAGGGAATAAGACCCAAAGATCGAAGCATCTCACACTCGGTGGTTCTTGAACAAAACTCAGGGTTACAAGCACGTCGCCATCAACTCAACTCTATTCAGGAATAAGACCCAGAGATCGAAGCATCTCACACTCGGTTGTTCGGGAACAAAACCCAGAGATCGAAGCATCTCAAACTCGGTGGTTCGGGAACAAGACCCATGGGTCAAAGCACCTCGCCATTGTAGGCACTGCACTTTCGCATGTGAAACCCGATGATGAGTCTCAGTTGGAGGCACTACCTTTTTAGCTAAGGATATTGCGGGAAACGGAGGTCAGAAGGGGAAATTCAGAATAAGTATGTCATCAAGTTCATTTCACAAGTTCACTGTCCTCGTTAGTGCTGCGTTCGTTACTTCGTTCGAACGTCAGGCAGATTGCGGACGTTCGTGTAGAGTTTCGAATGGGCGTTCGAACGGAGTCGGTGTTTCTGGTTTTACTGCTAGCCTCGCACCCCAGAACAATTAGCTCCCCAAAGCCCATAAAACACATCCCAATTTAATTAAATTAAACATTAAATATTAAATAAAATATCTAAACCATTTACCAATTAAATAAAACACAAAATATAATCATATCTAATGAAGATAAATCAAATATATTAACTTCCTAACTAAACAAATCACATACTAAATTAAAAAGATGTCATGCCTAATTAAAATCAATCATAACCAATTAAATATTTTGACTTCCTAATCTAGCCAAGATTTTTCCCCCCTCAATCCTTGACTTTCCTTACTCAACACCAAGTCAAATCCTCCTTTTAATGCCAAATCCCTTCCTTGTGAGACAAGGTGAAGCCCTAACCCTTCTCTATATAAACAACCCCTAACCAAAGCCATCCCACTCCTAGTTCACGCCCATCACAATAAATAAAAGAAGAAAAGAATTTCCAACCCCTAGCTCATACACACAACTCACAAAACTCACAAGAGAAAAGGAAATAACCCCAAGCCTTCACATTAAAAGCACCTTCACAAACCAATCAGCCCTACACGTCCATAAACCTCACAAATCTTCTCCACTCCATAACCGAAAATAGCAGCCCCCTAAGCCTCCACACATTACCGAAAATTACACCCCCATAAACACCTTAGATCACCGAAAAATATAGCCCCAAAACAGTCCTCACAAGTACCGAAAATCACACAGCCACATACAGTCCCTAAAAAAACTTAAAAACGGTAATATAAAAACTGCATTCGTAATCCTTAAAATAATCACACAAGACTGCACTAAGAACCCACACAAAGACTTGGAACGGTCCGTTAAAACATCAAACTGGTGACCTGAACAGTGAGCAGCAAAACAGAGGCCGAACAGTAGCAGAACGGAGTTCAAACTGCAAGCAAAACAGCAAAGCGGTGAGCTAGGACGCTAAACCAGTGAACCGGAGAAGTTGAAGAGCTGTACCCTTCCGACGTCCGTGAAACACAAGCCTGAAAGTTGGCAAAAAGGTTAGACCTGAGGGTATCTTTCACACTCACTTTTTGTACTATTTATTAAATATTGCTTGCATGATTGTCATGTTGAAATGCATGTTGTGGCCCTTGAGTAGATGAATATGCATGGATTGTGAGATGTTGTATGTTATGGCTGTGGAATAAAATGAGAGCTGTGTCAACTCTCGCGGTATATCGGATGGAAACCCGGACATAAATTTCATAGCCGATTCCGAATGGACGGTAATATGATCTGTACTCGGGACACAACTCCACGTACCGCTTGAGTAAACGGCACCCTCTTTTTGTTTTATGTTGCTTTGGTTTATTTACTTTTCGTCATTTGAATTTTGCATGTTGCTTATGTATGCATGATTCAATCGAGCGCATGGGCTTAGTAAGTGGAATGAAAGATCCCCTATGGGGAGGGGTTTAAAGCCCTTTACCACGATGTTTTGCCGCGCCGGTTGATGTGTGTTCGGTTGAATGCAAGATACGTTCAATCGGGCATACTAAGTTTGACATTATTGCGTTTAATTCTCTATATGCATGACTCAATCGAGCGCATGGGCTTAGTAAGTGGAATGAAAGATCCCCTATGGGGAGGGGTTAAAGCCCGTTACCACGATGCTATGCCGTGCCGGTTGATGTGTGTTCGGTTGAATGCAAGATACGTTCAATCGGACACACCAAGTTTGATGTTATCGCTTTTAATTCTTGACATGCATGATTCAATCAAGCGCATGGGCTTAGTAAGTGGAATGAAAGATCCCCTATGGGGAGGGGTTAAAGCCCTTTACCACGATGCTTTGTCGCGCCGGTTGATGTGTGTTCGGTTGGATGTAAGATGTGTTCAATCAGGCATACTTGGTTTGATATGATTGTCTTTATGTTTGCACGCATGATGCGATCGAGCGCATGGGCTTAGTAAGTGCGATGAGAGGTCCTCTAATTGAAGAGGTTAAAATCCTTTACCACGATGCTTCGCCGCACTTCGCACTGTACTATTTGCCATTTATGTATTCCGTCCTATTTCATACATCAGGTCTGTTCCCGTTCGAACGCGTTTACGAACGCAACTCGAACGCGCATGTATTTTTGCCTTATCATGCATCAGGTCTCATCTCTGTTCGAACGCGTTCACAAACGCCATACGAACGTGAGCATTCTATTTTATTTCTATTCGAACGCGTTAACGAACGCCATACGAACGTGAGCATTCTGTTTCATTTCCGTTCGAACGTGTTTACGAACGCTACTCGAACGAGAACCTTCTGTTTACCGTTCGAACGCGTCTACGAACGCTGCACAAATGCCCACGGTAAACAGATCCTCTTGCATCACATTACGACATGTCCATCTTAGCACATAGTTCCCTTTTTTTACGTTATGCATTTGTATTACCTCTCTAGTTGTCTATTTCTGTTATGCGCTTAAATATCTTTTCTTAATATGCATGCTAGTAAGAATGCTATTTGTTTGTGCTTCTGTGTCCACCAATGCGTTCATTAACTTGTATGCTTGCCGTATGATAATCCTTATGTATTCAATTTGAGACATAGATTACATGCAAATAGGCTGTATGCAAATTCGAATATGTGTTACATATAAATTTAGATGAACTTGTTGATGTATGTATGTGGATTTAGAAGCATGATATTCTTAGAAATAAGTATTACTTAAGCCTGATTAAATTATTATATAAATCCTTTCATTACAAGTGGCATAAGTAAGGGACCATTCTGAACCCAAGGGTTTGAGGTCTTCCCTTGCGAGGGGTGAGTGCGGCCTTAAATCTCATTTTCCCGGTTCACATCGGGTGGCGACTCCATTATTCTCCGGTTTAGTCCCTCGTGACTACTCCCGACCGGGCCGCGAGCCCGGGACAGCATGCGTCGCCCAGTTCCTGTGTTCCCACAGTCTGGCGACTCCACTGGGGATAGAGAATCGGCCCCGAAATATTGTCTTGTAATGTTTGGATTTATGTTCTAATTGACCGTGGCTACAGTGGATAAAATGGGGGTTTAATCAAAGGCATTTTGAGGTTAGGTAATGGTTTGGTGTCTTCCTTCATTCACTAACTTTCTAGAAGGAAAAGCTGTGAAGGCACCTAGATAGCCATCTACTCGTAGCCTATTGTGATGGACTAATTTGGAGGACTCGTTGTTTATTCTTGACACCAAGCGATAAGAGCCTAAGAGGCTTTGGTTTTTAAGTGAGCCTCGCTCCACCTTCCCTCTGGGGAATCTACAACGGGAAATCCATTTGACAGTCCGTCACACACCATAGCTCATTGGCACGTACCTTAGTGTATAAAAAAGGGTGCGCTCACTTGGTTGCTCGAACCCTTGAGTGGGGAGACCTAGTTGTGGGCCATCCTTCGCCGGTGAGAGCCTTTGTCTATACTCTTGCTAACCCACCCATAGACCGGGTTGGCTAAAGTAACAATTATTTCCTTGAATATGTGCTTGTGGACCATCCTCATTTGGATGCAGTTGGACTATTGTCAGAAATGCGGGCTTGCTGGGCCATTTAAACTAGGGCAAGTTCACACTTTATGACTATTAGGCCAAAAGCTTCTGAAATGTTGATAGGCCATTATGTAGAAATTATTATGCTATGTTTGCATTTTCTTTCTTCTATGCTTGTGTTTGGGAACATCGTCGTTTGAATCCATTTGGACCATTTGTCATGGGATATGGGCTTGTTGGGCCATTTAAACTGGGACAAGAACGTATTTCATGACTATTAGGCCAAAGGCTTCTAAGTGATTGATGGGCCACTTTGTGATTGTGTTCGGAACGTTACCATTTGGGTTTAGTCGGGCACTTTGTCATGAGATGTGAACTCATTGGGCCATTTAAACTGGGATGGGTTCACTCCTATGACAATTAGCCTGAAAGATTCTAAAATGATAACGGGTCGATTTGTTTGAGAGTTTTAATTGATTGAGTATGTTATATATGTAACATGCATCTCATGCACCTCATACATACATGTATCATGTTAACACCATCTATGTCTCAAAAAGACATCATAGATACCGTTTGGGTTAGAGAAGGGACAAGACTCACTAAAAGAACAAGTTTGAGTGAATCTGATAATGAGGTGTCCCGTATGGATCAGTTAGAGAACGGTCTCGCCAAGGTCACTGAACAATTGCAAGCCTTGACTACTGCCGTGACAAATATGGTTGTGCCCCGTGCTAGGGAAATTCTGAGAATGTTATGCGCGAGGAGCCTCCGAATGGGTTGGGGGATGATATCCCCACTTTTGATGATGACATGGCAGAGTATGCAACCGGAAAAGTGATTGGGTATCAGGCAGAATTTCAGAGGCTTCGGGATCAGGTTGAAACAGTTACCAGCAAAATGAGGGGTAAAAATGAAGAGTTGTTAGATTATGAAGCAATGACCTTCGGAGAACAGCTGCCAGCTCAGTTTAAAATGCCCGACATGGCCAAGTTTAATGGGAATGGAGACCCGAGAGTCCATCTGCAGCAATATGTCTCAGTCATGAATTCAGTGGGCCTATCACAGCGCCAAGTCCAAAAGATGTTTGCGATGTCACTCGAGGGGGCACATGTGGTTTGGTATCATAGCCTTGAGAAGAAGGTTAAGGAAGATTGGAGAGAACTAGCTGATGCTTTTCTGAAGCAATATATTACAGACTTAGAGATTGACTTGTCACTCTGTGATTTGGAGAACACTAAGCAGAAGCCAGAGGAAAGTTTCAAATAGTATGTGGATCGCTGGAGAAGCCAGCTTTTGAAAATGCAGACTCGGCCTTCAGAGAAAGACCAAATTAAAATGATCATCAAGGGCACCAAGCCCTCTATTTTTGGTAAGCTGAGGAGGATGACCTCCATGATTACTGATTTCCGACAGTGAGCGAGAGACTGTTATGGATATTGAAGAAGAAGAGGCTGGCTGAAAACAGAAAGTTCTATGGCCAGAATAGGAGGATTTTCGGGGGCATTCTGAGACTAAGCCCGTACTGCCGAGGTTGTTGCCATCAGGAACCGGCAATCTCCAACCTTGGTAGACCTTTGTCGAAGGTATTTGAAAAGTTACAGGGACAAGGAATCTGTGAAACCCTTAGAGGCAATCCACTTCAACACCCCCACCGCCACACATAAATGTGAACCTTTATGTCACTTCCACCAGCTACATGGCCATGACACCGACAACTGCACCCGCCTCAGGCATGAAATTCAAGATCTCATAGATTCCCATAAAATACCCGACCCAGGAAAGAACAACCCAACACACACAGAAACCCTCTACCAAACTACCACTCCGTTCCCATCACCCACCTACATGATCAACTCTGGATGCCCGAAACTTTTGTCCTCCAAGCTCTAACCACTCAGCTTCTTTCATGGGGATATGGACGATAGCAGTGGGGGAACATAGGCCAAGAAGAAGAAAAGATGTGAATGATGAAGTTGTTACTCCTGGTTTATGATCTTGCATTTTCAAAGACATTGAGTTTATCTACTTGTTTGAACCGTTTCTTATGATAATAAAAGACGTTCATTTCGCTTACTTGCCTGAGGCTCTCCTTTTTTCAACCTGTAACATGAGTATATTTGGCAAAAGCATTCAACCTTGGTACTATGATACTCAGCGATGTTTAGACCACGTGGAATTCCCGAAAGAAGCAAGCAGAAAAGATAAGATAGACATTCAGAAATTGGGAAATAGAGGCAGTGAAAATATCAGACTTGGAAGGGAATTAGTTCACTGAGCCGATCAACGTAGACAGATTGAAGCAGTAGCTTGTGTTGGAAATCTAATAACCATGTCCCAAGATCAAAAACAAGCAAAATATATATAAGAATGAACTACATTGAAGTAATGGCGGAAACAATACTCACAAAAACGGAATGTGGATGCGTTTGATGAAACAAATCTTGCTCCTTTGTGCAGTGAAGGATTCGGCCAAGCAGAAAAGAGAAGCTCCAAGCTTTAATTGATCCTTCCAAGCTCTAAGATGAGTTTCCCATAACACCTTGTATGATCCCTTGATGGTGCTAGCCAAATATGTGATTTAATGTTCCAAACACACACACTTTCTTCAAACTTTTGCAACAAAAATGAAGAAATGGAGAGGGCTGTGAGAGCTTACTGTTTCGGTAAGCTTGAGAGGGAGAGAAGATATGATTTTTGTTTCAAAAATCAATTATATTTATGTCATAATAATTATTAAATAATAATATACTTATGACACAAACCATGCAAAGCTTAGAGTGTCTAACACTCAATTTCCATGCAATACCCTTGAGTGCTTTGTACACTATCTTCATGCAATACATCTTGATTAAATAATGCAAATAATGACAGTGTCATGTGGGCCCACACGTTTCCAAATGAAAGTGGGCCCACGTGCACTCACGCGTTCGGGTTGATATTTCCGAAATACCGAGCTTACGTCGCGACGTTAATTAAATCGGATTTAAATAAATAATTGCGCCTAGCGAAATTATTATTTACGTCGCTAACGAATTAATTCTAAATTAACTCGTTTTCCGAATTAAAATCTAATTTCAATTTCGCGTCGAAATCGAATTCCGATTATTATATCGAATATAATAATTTTACGATTAATTCTAAATTAATCGTTCTCTCTCTTTATTTAGTATTTTATCCAAGATAAAGTCTCTCCGTAATTAATCCAAGATTAATCGAGTTTGAATCATACGTCATTGGTGAATCTTCGGGAAGCGACCCAAGAGACCTCTAGATATGTTGGCAGTAAATCCGGTGTTCGAACTATTCGAACACGTACGTACCAAGTACTACGTTTTTACCGATTTACAAGACAAGGTTAGCTTCTAGCAAAACGCCATGCCTACCCAATTCTCTAGAAATATTCTTACTGGAATATTAGATCTATAACAGGCCGTAGTATACCGTAGTATAGTGTATATCGAACCAGTATCGGATGATCACATGTAAGGCCTGGGGCTGGATATGTGTCTGCCCCGTACGATACACATATCGGCCATCAAGCAACCAGTCTCTTTGAATCGGATAATCCTGACCTAGTCATATTATCCCGATGGTTGCAACCATTATAGAGTACTCGTTCTGTATCCCTCGCGATCATCATCTCCATATGTCTGAAGTGATACTTCCATCTTGACATCACACCCAGTACACTACGATTCTCGATAAACCCAGAAGAGGTATACACAGAACTCGTTAAAGCCCTGGACCACCAAACCTAAATTTTACCGATTGTCGTAAGTACTAGCGATGCAAATCTCAGGTTAAGATCATATGCACCTACCCTGAAGCGGACTCCCATAGACACGCAGACATACTACCAATGGGACTCCGCGGGGTCTATCCAGAGCGAAGCTGTTTTCCGTACCATCGGTAAAACACAACCTCCTACCGCACTTGCATAAGTATCCAATACTTAAATATATGAGAACTATGCCGTTGTGCCCTCAACAACATGCACAAGTGCAAGTACTAGTCTATTCCGCATTATCGATGTCCAATCTCGATAATACTACGACTAGGGATATTTAATGATTAAACCTTTATGGATTGATACTGTCTCATATCATCACAATCCGGAACTAATCATAGGGACTTTTACCATTTTTATATATCAAAGTAAATAAATTACAAAACGGTAAAAGGCAATTTCATTACTACATAGTTAATTTTGTACAATAATACAATATCATTTACAAAATAGTGACGCTATGGGTCATTACTGTCTAACAATCTCCCACTTGGCCTATAGCCAGTCACTCAAGCATCTAATACCTGAACTATGTACATGTCGCTCAAACTTTTCCCGAGGAATAGCCTTCGTCAGCGGATCTGCAATATTATCCTCTGATGCGATCTTCTCGATCTTCACATCGCCACGATGTATGATCTCTCGAATCAGATGGAATCGTCGAAGAACATGTTTGGATCGTTGATGAGACCTTGGTTCCTTAGCCTGTGCTATAGCCCCGCTATTGTCACAATACAATGGAACGGGCTCAGCTGCTAACGGAACTACTCCTAATCCAATTAGGAATTTTCGGATCCAAACTGCCTCTTTTGCTGCTTCAGCTGCTGCAATATACTCCGCTTCAGTTGCTGAATCGGCAACAGTATCTTGCTTGGAAGATTTCCAGCTCACTGCTCCGTTATTCAAGCAAAATATGTACCCTGTTTGCGACTTGAAGTCGTCTCTGTCGGTTTGGAAACTTGCATCGGTATACCCAGATACCTCAAGTTCTCCATCTCCATAGATTAAGAAAACATCCTTAGTTCTTTTAAGATACCTAAGGATATTCTTAACCGCCATCCAGTGATCCTGTCCTGGATCGGCCTGATATCGACTGCACATGCTCAAAGCATAGGACACATCAGGTCGTGTACATATCATGGCATACATGATCGATCCGACTGCCGAGGCGAACGGAGTCCGACTCATGTTGTCTCTCTCATCTTGTGTTTTAGGACACATGTCCCTAGATAGAAAGACGCCATGTGATGTTGGCAACAGTCCCTTTTTGGACTGATCCATGTTGAATCTCTTCAACACTTTATCAATATATGTACTCTGGGAGAGTCCAAGTAGCTTTCTAGATCTATCCCGGTAGATCTTTATTCCTAGAATAAAAGCTGCTTCTCCCAGATCTTTCATGGAGAATTTCAATGAAAGCCAAGCTTTCACCGACGTTAACATGGGAATGTCATTGCCTATAAGCAATACATCGTCGACATAAAGGACAATAAAAGTCAGTGCACTCCCACTAACCTTCTTATATACACAAGGATCATCTACGTTTTGAATGAAATCATATTCTTTTATGACCTCATCAAAACGTTGGTTCCATGACCTCGATGCTTGCTTCAGTCCATAAATGGACCGATTTAACTTACAAACCTTGTTTGCAAGTCTTGGTGCGATAAAACCGTCAGGTTGTTGCATATAAACATCCTCCAACAGGTTTCCGTTAAGGAAAGCGGTTTTAACGTCCATCTGCCATATTTCGTAATCGTAATATGCAGCTATTGCAAGCATTATCCGAATGGATTTAATCATGGCAACGGGTGAGAAAGTTTCGTCATAATCAACTCCAAGTTGTTGACGATACCCCTTCGCTACGAGCCTAGCTTTGTACGTTTGAACGTTGCCATCCATGTCTGTCTTCTTTTGAAGACCCATTTGCATCCAATAGGCTTTACGCCTTCTGGTGCATCAACCAGTGTCCAAACTTGGTTGGTATACATGGAATCCATTTCGGCCTTCATGGCTTCTTGCCATAAAGTGGATTCGATACCCTGTATCGCTTCCTCATACGTAGCCGGTTCAGTATCCTCAATAAGATTAATATCTACATGAGGTGAGATCAGGAATCCATACCTCTCAGGTATTACCCTGACTCTCTCCGACCTACGTAGTCCTTGTGTAACTGAAGATTGTGGTTCAGTCTCATCCTGGATGGACTGTTCATGTTCCGTCTTGATTCATTGCCAGGAACAGTATCACTACGACTTTCATCGAGTTCTACTTTCCTCCCACTAAACACTGCATTTAGGAATTCCTTCTCAAGGAAAACCGCATGTAGAGCAACAAATACTTTGTTCTCTTTTGGGTTATAGAAGTAATATCCTTTGGTTTCCTTAGGATATCCAACAAATAGGCATTTATCTGATTTGGGTTCAAGTTTGGTACCTTCCAAACGTTTGACGTATGCCCAGCAACCCCAAATCTTCAGGAATGAGAAACCTGGTTTCTTTCCTGTCCATATCTCATACGGAGTCTGTTCAACAGACTTTGACGGAACCCTATTCAAAATAAGGATTGCACTTTCTAATGCATGTCCCCAGAAGGATATAGGCAGCTCAGTGCGACTCATCATCGACCTTACCATATCAAGCAAGGTACGGTTTCTCCGTTCAGACACACCATTTAATTGTGGTGTTCCAGGAGGAGTCCATTGTGAAAGAATACCATATTCTTTCAAGTAATCTTGAAACTCATTACTTAAGTATTCGCCACCACGGTCCGACCGTAATGTTTAATACTCTTGCCTGTTTGTTTTTCAACTTCGTGTCGAAACTCTTTGAATTTCTCAAAAGTTTCCGACTTGTGCATCATTAGATACACATAACCATAACGTGATGCATCATCCGTAAAGGTTACGAAGTATCGATATCCACCTCTAGCCTGGCTAGACATGGGGCCCACAAACGTCACTATGAACGAGGGCTAACAGTTCAGTGGCACGTTCACCTTTACCACTAAAAGGTGATTTAGGCATTTTGCCTAATAAACAAGATTCGCAGACGTCATATGAATTTGGATCAAATCCGTCCAAGTACCCACTCTTCGAAAGTGTGGATATGCGAGTCTTGTTGATGTGTCCCAGACGACAATGCCACAAATAAGTTTCTTCTTTGGATTACTCATTTTGAGCCTTTTGTTTGTTATTTTACATTTTGGAGATTCATTTATATTCAAAATATAAAGACCATTATTTGCATCAGCACTGCAAATTTCTGCATCATTCATATATAAATAACACCTGGTGTTTTTAAATACAAAAGTGTACCATGTTTGGGTTAACAAAGATACAGAAATATATTCCTAGTTAAACTAGGAACAAAATAACAGTCATTTAGTTTAAGTACATGCCCCGAGGGCAGTTCCAAAACAAAAGTGCCTACGGCCAAAACAGCAACAGAAGTTCCATTTCCAACTCGTAGATCTACCTCCCCCGAAGCCAGTCTCCTGCTATCATGCAGATCCTGCACATCAGTACAAATATGAGAACCACAGCCAGAATCAAAAATCCAATTTTTATTAAGACTGGAAGTAGTCATATTTATCTCAATAACAAACATACCTGAGGCCGGAGCCTTGCCCGCCTGTATGTCCTCCTTATGTCCCTTGTTCATGCGGCAGTCACGCTTCCAGTGACCTCTCTTGCCGCATTTCAGGCAAACATCTTGAGACTTGTCCCTTGGCTTCCCAGAAGCCTTTGTTGACTTGGCCTTGCCTTTGTTCTTATGCTTCTTTCTTAACACCCCCAGTTGCCTTGAGCCCAGCTTTCGGCGTTTGAGATGTTGTTGCAAAGTGCGCCTCGCGCTTGTTGCCTTTCAGAAGTTCTTTCTCTGACTCCTTGAGAATTGACAACAACTCTCCAAGAGTGTCATCCGAATTCATCAGTTTGTAGTTGATGACAATCTGTTTCCAAGTATCGGGTAGTGACTGTAGAAGTACATCTATAGCCAGCTCAGACTCCAAGACTATACCCATATTAGCCAGTTCATCAATATCGGCTATCATTTGAGTCCCATGGACCTCAACAGAACTACCATCAGTCATACGGGAGCGAAAGATTTTCTTCACTAACTCGTACCTCGCCATCCGCTTATTAGTGCGGTGAAGATCTTGCAATCTTGCCATCATATTATAAGGATCCAAGTCCCTATTTTGGCGACGAAAGTGTTGAGTCATTGAAGCAAGCATGATCGACTGAGCCGTGTCACAATCATCACTGTGAGTTTTCCATAACTCCAGCTCAAGTGGCTCAGTGGGCTTAGGCCCGAGAGGTCTCTGAATCGTATACAGTATCCTCTCTGCCCCAAGGACTATCCTTAGGTTCATTTCCCAATCAGCAAAGTTGTCCCCTTAAAGACATTGTCACCCATGATGATGTCACGGACATTTACCTTGCTAGCCATCTTAACTACGATAGTCCAACTATCTAGTTAACGATAAAATGGGTACAGTCAAACTGTTACAAGAAAAATAACATTTTATTAGTCCAACTAATGTTAAATATTGACGAAATAAATTTTGTAAACGCGTAAAGCTAAGTATCTGAATGAAATTGCAAACTCAATACTAGCCTCCCACTATTTTCTACAAGTCTCTAACCCTCTGTTGAGTACTCGGGAAATCCAATTTCCTAGTGGGCTAGGATCCCGTTAAATAACACACAACCTTGACTTTGGCCAACAAGTTGTATGATATTTAACTAGGTAGATCTCGAAGATCAATTGGATCCCATCCAATTCCTAGATCCGGTAGGTGGACATCCAAGTCCAAAACATATATATCTAATACATACGTCAATGTATCCAATACATTTTCCTAACCATTTCCTCTGAATCAACTAAGCCTTGGCTTTGGCACAACAAACCTAATGATTCCAGTTAAGCGGGACCCATTGACAAGGAAAGTTTCGTAATCAATGTCGATGGACAAGAAGTGATCTTGACTTTGGCCAACAAATCACAACTTGGACAGGACACCGATGTGGAACAAAACTCTCATGATTCAAACACATCCTCAATTGACAAAGGTCTTGACTTTGGCCAACAAACCAATGCCAATTTCGGATCTTGAGAAAGAATCATTCAACGGAAGGAAAATCGCTTAATATTGTTTGAGGGATTTTTCGCGTAATTGGCAACCAATTAATTTATCTTTGTTAGGTCTCATCATCATACACCCTTAAGCATGCTTCTAAAACATCATAAAGCGCGTAAAGTAAAGTAATAGTGATATGCGGATGGATATATAAACAACTTGTTCCTAGAACAAATCACTCCCTTCCTCTCCCCGCTAGCACTATTTACTTCTACCCAATTATATAATACAATAAGAGAAACCTCATTTACATTGAGGGGAATTAGGTGAGAAGAGAATACAAAGAGATAAAGAGATAAGGCTGGACACGCAGGTCCAGTTTATAAATTCCAAATTTACAATAATTTCTAAAATTACCCTTCCCTTCTAATATCCATCCGATATACACTATTCATGCAAACACATCCACATTCATTCATTCATTCAAGGCATGTTATACAACCAATCAAATCCAATTAATTAGTCTTTAATTAGGTGACAATACAATGTTCAAACAATTGTTTGCATTTGCGCGAGTCCAACTCGTTTTGTGAATAAATACATATGGTATGAATTCACGAATTATATCGAACTACTCGTTAAATCCAATTTAAGTCGTATTCAATACTAATCCTATTATTTAATTCTAAATTAAATATTTACACTTTTATTGTGCTTTTATAACTTAGATTCCAAATCTAGTACTTTTGGGTCTCAAAGCCCAACTAACATCTAATGTCCGTTTAATTAAAGTCCGATGGGCTTTCTATTGATTTCATTAGGCTTGGGCCTTGGTCAATGTGGGTCAAACCCAATTTCCAAGCCCAATAAGGAATCACCCTCATTTGCCATAAAATCAATATCAAGCCCATAAGGCCCAATTAAACATAAAGCCCATTTATTACATTTGGACTTAAATGGTGTGATTAAGGCCCATTTTGGATCCAATCCAAATGGTCCAAATCTACTTGGCCCAACCAAGCCCATTTATGACCAAATATAATAGTTTTAGGCCCAATTCCAATTTAAGCCCAATTAACTAAATTTTAAAATTCCAAATTTTATAACTTAATTAATTAAAGTGTATTTTCATGATTAATCCTTTAAATCAATATTCCCAAAATATCAAATTAATCTATTAATCATATTTTTTCTTAAATACATGTCCAACATTATTTAATCAAAAAATCAAGTCCCTAATCATCATCAAGCATTCGGCCAAGGTGATTAATATGGTTCCGATTTCGTTTTCAATCCATCAAGTTACAAATGATCATCTCCATATTATTTCAAGTCATCCAATGTCTTAAAATAAAAAATCATCTAGTCCACATGCTTGCATGTATTCGGCCAAGCCTCATTGGGGTTGGAAAAATTAATCCAATTTATTTTCCATGAAATTGATGATGTATAATCCATTTAACATACATCTAAGCATATTAATCAAGCAAATCATCAAATCATGCTTCATACAATTTTCCCCAAATAACATCCTAATATATTTTCATGCATTTTTAGGCTCTGATACCATTGTTGGAAATCTAATAACCATGTCCCAAGATCAAAAACAAGCAAAATATATATAAGAATGAACTACATTGAAGTAATGGCGGAAACAAACTCACAAAAAACGGAATGTGGATGCGTTTGATGAAACAAATCTTGCTCCTTTGTGCAGTGAAGGATTCGGCCAAGCAGAAAAGAGAAGCTCCAAGCTTTAATGATCCTTCCAAGCTCTAAGATGAGTTTCCCATAACACCTTGTATGATCCCTTGATGGTGCTAGCCAATATTGTGATTTAATGTTCCAAACACACACACTTTCTTCAAACCTTTTGCAACAAAAATGAAGAAATGGAGAGGGCTTGTGAGAGCTTACTGTTTCGGTAAGCTTGAGAGGGGAGAGAAGATATGATTTTTGTTTCAAAATCAATTTATATTTATGTCATAATAATTATTAAATAATAATATACTTATGACACAAACCATGCAAAGGCTTAGAGTGTCTAACACTCAATTTCCATGCAATACCCTTGAGTGCTTTGTACACTATCTTCATGCAATACATCTTGATTAAAAATGCAAATAATGACAAGTGTCATGTGGGCCCCACACGTTTCCAAATGAAAGTGGGCCCACGTGCACTCACGCGTTCGGGTTCGATATTTCCGAAATACCGAGCTTACGTCGCGACGTTAATTAAATCGGATTTAAATAAATAATTGCGCCTAGCGAAATTATTATTTACGTCGCTAACGAATTAATTCTAAATTAACTCGTTTTCCCGAATAAAATCTAATTTCAATTTCGCGTCGAAATCGAATTCCGATTATTATATCGAATATATAATTTTACGATTAATTCTAAATTAATCGTTCTCTCTCTTATTTAGTATTTTATCCAAGATAAAGTCTCTCCGTAATTAATCCAAGATTAATCGATTTTGAATCATACGTCATTGGTGAATCTTCGGGAAGCGACCCAAGAGACCTCTAGATATGTTGGCAGTAAATCCGGTTGTCGAACTATTCGAACACGTACGTACCTAGTACTACGTTTTTACCGATTTACAAGACAAGGTTAGCTTCTAGCAAAACGCCATGCCTACCCAATTCTCTAGAAATATTCTTACTGGAATATTAGATCTATAACAGGCGTAGTATACCGTAGTATAGTGTATATCGAACCAGTATCGGATGATCACATGTAAGGCCTGGGGCTGGATATGTGTCTGCCCCGTACGATACACATATCGGACATCAAGCAACCAGTCTCTTTGAATCGGATAATCCTGACCTAGTCATATTATCCCGATGGTTGCAACTATTATAGAGTACTCGTTCTGTATCCCTCGCGATCATCATCTCCATATGTCTGTGAAGTGATACTTCCATCTTGACATCACACCCAGTACACTACGATTCTCGATAAACCCAGAAGAGGTATACACAGAACTCGTTAAAGCCCTGGACCACCAAACCTAAATTTTACCGATTGTCGTAAGTACTAGCGATGCAAATCTCAGGTTAAGATCATATGCACCTACCCTGAAGCGGACTCCCATAGACACGCAGACATACTACCAATGGGACTCTGCGGGGGTCTATCCAGAGCGAAGCTGTTTTCCGTACCATCGGTAAAACACAACCTCCTACCGCACTTGCATAAGTATCCAATACTTAAATATATGAGAACTATGCCGTTGTGCCCTCACAACATGCACAAGTGCAGTACTAGTCTATTCCGCATTATCGATGTCCAATCTCGATAATACTACGACTAGGGATATTTAATGATTAAACCTTTATGGATTGATACTGTCTCATATCATCACAATCCGGAACTAATCATAGGGACTTTTACCATTTATATATCAAAGTAAATAAATTACAAAACGGTAAAAGGCAATTTCATTACTACATAGTTAATTTTGTACAATAATACAATATCATTTAAAAATAGTGACGCTATGGGTCATTACTGTCTAACAGCTTGCCTGAGGAAATGAAGACTGAGCAGTCGCCAGAGAATTAGCGAAGACCTACCAACGGGATGGGAAACACCATCATGCATGCATGCATACATGTTAACACATTTTGCATTTGTTTGTGTTGTTTTGTATTCGCAGGTTTTGAAGAAGAAAAAAAGAGAAAGCGGCAAAGAACAAGCTAATCAGAAACGGTGAAAAGCACAGTATCAGATTCAGGTAATAATTCCCAGAGTTGAGGCCCAATCAGTATTCAATCAGGGCCGAGGCCGATCAAGTACCAGCTTAGGGATGAATCCAGGGTTGAGGCCCATATCAGTATCAATCTTGGGCGAGGCCCACATCAGTAACAGTGTTGGGGCGAGGCCCACATCAGTTTCAGGGGTGAGGCCCATATCAGTATCAGTTGGGGGCGAGGCCCATATCAGTATCAGTTGGGGGCGAGGCCATATCAGTAGCAGTTAGGGCCGAGCCCACATCAGCATCATTTGGGGATGAGTCCCAGGGCCGAGGCCTACATCAGTATCAGTTTAGGGGCGAGGGCCCACATCTGCATCAGTTGGGGTTGAGGCCCATATCAGTTTCAGTCTCGGGGATGAGTCCCAAGGGCGAGGCCCATATCAGTATCAGTTTGAGGCGAGGCCTACATCATTCTGGGGGCGAGGCCAACATCAGCATCACTCTAGGAATGAGGCCCACATCGTCATCAGAATCAGTCTTGCTGGGTATGGCACTCTGGGGGCCAGACCCACATCAGCATCAGTATCAGTTTAGCCGGGAATGGCACTCCAAGAATGGAAACACAGTTCGAGAATGAACAAGCAGAGAATGACACTCCAAGAATGGAAACACAGTTCGAGAATGAACAAGCCGGGAATGGCACTCCAAGAATGGAAACACAGTTCGAGAATGAACAAGCCGGGAATGGCAATCCAAGAATGGAACAGAGTTCAAGAATGAACAGGCCGAGAATGACAATCCAAGAATGGAACAAAGTTCAAGAATGAACAAGCCTAGAATGGCAATCCCATAATGAAGCAGAGTTCAGGAATGAACAAGCCAGGAATGGTACTCCAAGAATGGAAGCACGGTTCGGGAATGGACCACCTTACAAATACAGTTCAGGAATGAACAAGCTGGGAATGGCACTCCGAGAACAAAGCACGGTTTGGGAATAAACCACCTCACAGTAACAGTTCGGGAATGGACCACCTTACAGTAACAGTTCGGGAATGGACACCTCTCATTACAAGTGGCATAAGTAAGGGACCATTCTGAACCCAACGGTTTGAGGTCTTCCCTTGCGAGGGGTGAGTGCGGCCTTAAATCTCATTTTCCCGGTTCACACCGGATGGCGACTCCATTATTCTCAAGTTTAGTCCCCCGTGACTACTCCATACTCCCGACAGGGCCGCGAGCCGGGACAGCATGCGTCGCCCAGTTCCTGTGTTCCCACAGCCATCAACTCAACTCAATTCGGGAACAAGACCCGGAGATCGAAACATCTCACACTCGGTGGTTCGGAAATAAGACCCAGATGTCGAAACACCTCGCCATCAACTCAACTCAATTTGAGAACAAGACCTAGAGATCGAAGCATCTCACACTCGGTAGTTCGGACCTATGGGTCAAAGCACCTCACCATCAACTCAACTCAATTCGGGAACAAGACCCAGAGATCGAAACATCTCACACTCAGTGGTTCGGGAACAAGACCCAGAGGTCGAAACACCTCGCCATCAACTCAACTCAATTCGAGAACAAGACCCAGAGATCGAAGCATCTCACACTCGGTGGTTCGGGAACAAGTCCCATGGGTCAAAGTTCCACGCCATCAACTAAACTCAATTCGGGAATAAGACCTAAAGATCTAAGCATCTCACACTCGGTGGTTCGGGAACAAGACCCATGGGTCAAAGCACCTCGCCATCAACTCAACTCAATTCGGGAACAAGACCCAGAGATCGAAACATCTCACACTCGGTGGTTCGGGAACAAGACCCAGAGGTCGAAACACTTCGCCATCAACTCAACTCAATTAGAGAACAAGACCCAGAGATCGAAGCATCTCACACTCGGTGGTTCGGGAACAAGACCTATGGGTCAAAGCACCATGCCATCAACTCAACTCAATTCGGGAATAAGACCCAAAGATCTAAGCATCTCAGACTCGGTGGTTCGGGAACAAAATCAAGAGGTCGAAGCACCTCGCCATCAACTCAATTCAGTTTGGGAATAAGACCCAGAGATCGAAACATCTCACACTCGGTGGATCGGGAACAAGACCAGAGGTTTAAACACCTCGCCATCAACTCAACTCAATTTGAGAACAAGACCCAGAGATCGAAGCATCTCACACTCGGTGGTTTGGGAACAAGACCCATAGGTCGAAGCACCTCGCCATTAACTCAACTCAGTTTGGGAATAAGACCCGAGATCGAAATATCTCACACTCGGTGGTTCGGGAATAAAACCCAGGGGTCAAAGCACCTGGCCATCAACTCAACTCAATTTGGGAACAAGACCTAGAGATCGAAACATCTCACACTCGGTGATTTGGGAATAAAAAACACAGGGTTGAAATCACGTCGTCATCAACTCAACTCAATTCGGGAACAAGACCCAGAGATCTAAGCATCTCACACTCGGTGGTTCGGGAACAAAACCCAGAGGTCGAAGCACCTCGCCATCAACTCAATTCTGTTCTGGAATAAGACCCAGAAATCGAAACATCTCACACTCGGTGGTTCGGGAACAAGATCCAGAGGTCGAAACACCTCGCCATCAACTCAACTCAATTCAAGATTAAGACCCAGAGATCGAAGCATCTCACACTCGGTGGTTCGAGAACAAGACCCATAGGTCAAAGCACCTCGCCATTAACTCAACTCAGTTTGGGAATAAGACCCAGAGATCGAAATATCTCACACTCGGTGGTTCGGGAATAAAACCCAGGGGTCAAAGCACCTGGCCATCAACTCAACTCAATTTGGGATCAAGTCCTAGAGATCGAAACATCTCACACTCGGTGATTCGGGAATAAAACCCAGGGGTGAAAGCACCTCGTCATCAACTCAACTTAATTCTGGAACAAGACCTAGAGATCTAAGCAGCTCACACTTGGTGGTTCGGGAATAAAACCTAGAGGTCGAAGCACCTCACCATCAACTCAATTCAGTTAGGGAATAAGACCCAGAGATCGAAACATCTCACACTCGGTGGTTCAGGAACAAAACTCAGGGGACCAAGCACGTCACCATCAACTCAACTCAATTCGGGAACAAGACCCAGAGATCGAAGCATCTCACACTCGGTGGTTCGGGAACCAAACCCAGAGGTCGAAACACCTCACCATGAACTCAACTCAATTCGATAACAAGACCCAGAGATCGAAGCATCTAACACTCGGTGGTTCGGGAACAAGACCTAGAGGTCGAAGCACCTCGCCATCAACTCAACTTAGTTTGGGAACAAGACCCAGAGATCGAAGTATCTCACACTCGGTGGTTCGGGAACAAAACCCAAGGGTCAAAGCACTCGCCATCAACTCAACTCAGTTCGGGGGAAAAGACCCAGATATCGAAGCATCTCACACTCGGTGGTTCGGGAACAAAACCCAGGGGTCAAATCACCTGGCCATCAACTCAACTGAATTCGGGAACAAGACCCAGAGATCTAAGCATCTCACACTCGGTGGTTCGGGAAAAAACCCATGGGTCAAAGCACCTCGCCATCAACTCAACTCAATTCGCCAACAAGACCCAGAGATCGAAGCATCTAACACTCGGTGGTTCGGGAACAAGACCCGGAGGTCGAAGCACATTGCCATCAACTCAACTTAGTTTGGGAACAAGACCCAGAGATCGAAGCATCTCACACTCGGTGGTTCGGGAACAAAACCTAAGGGTCAAAGCACCTCGCCATCAACCCAACTCAGTTCGGGAACAAGACCCAGAGATCGAACCATCTCACACTCGGTGGTTCGGGAACAAAACCAGGGGTCAAATCACCTGGCAATCAACTCAACTGAATTCGGGAACAAGACCCAGAGATCGAAACATCTCACACTCGGTGATTCGGGAATAAAACCCAGGGCTGAAAGTATCGTGCCATCAACTCAACTCAATTCGGGAACAAGACCCAGAGATCTAAGCATCCCACACTCGGTGGTTTGGGAATAAAACCCAGAGGTCGAAGCATCTCGCCATCAACTCAATTCAGTTCGGGAATATGACCGAGAGATTGAAGCATCTCACACTCGGTGGTTCGGGAACAAAACTCAGGGGTCAAAGCACCTCGCCATCAACTCAACTCAATTTGGGAACAAGACCTAAAGATCGATGCATCTCACACTCGGTGGTTCGAGAACAAGTCCCAGATGTCGAAGCACATCGCCATCAACTCAACTCAATTCGAGAACAAGACCCAGAGATCGAAGCATCTCACACTCGATGGTTCGGAAACAAGACCCAGAGGTTGAAGTACCTCGTTATTAACTTAACTCAGTTTGGGAACAAGACCCAAAGATCGAAGCATCTCACACTCGGTGGTTCAGGAATAAAACCCAGTGGTCAAAGCACCTGGCCATCAACTCAACTCAATTGGGGAACAAGACCCAGAGATCGAAGCATCTCACACACGGTGGTTCGGGAACAAGACCTAGAGATCGAAGCATCTCACACTCGGTGTTTCGGGAACAAGACCAATGGGTCAAAGCACCTCGCCATCAACTCAACTCAGTTCAGGAACAAGACCCAGAGATCGAAGCATCTCACACTCGGTGGTTCAGGAACAAAACCCAAGGGTCAAATCACCTGGCCATCAACTCAACTGAATTCGGGAACAAGACCCAGAGATCGAAAAATCTCACACTTGGTGATTCAGGAATAAAACCCAGGGCTGAAAGTACCGTGCCATCAACTCAACTCAATTCGGGAACAAGACCCAGAGATCTAAGAATCCCACATTCGGTGGTTCGGGAATAAAACCCAGAGGTCGAAGCACCTCGCCATCAACTCAATTCAGTTCGGGAATAAGACCGAGAGATTGAAGCATCTCACACTCGGTGGTTCGGGAACAAAACTCATGGGTCAAAGCACCTCGCCATCAACTCAACTCAATTCGGTAACAAGACCCAGAGATCGAATCATCTCACACTCGGTGGTTCGGGAACAAGACCCAGAGATCGAAACACCTCGCCATCAACTCAACTCAATTCAAGAAAAAGACCCAGAGGTCGAAGCATCTCGCCATCAACTCAACTCAGTTTGGGAATAAGACCAAGAGATCGAAACATCACACACTCGGTGGTTCGGGAATAAATCCCATGGGTCAAAGCATCTGGCCATCAACTCAACTAAATTTGAAACAAGACCCAGAGGTCTAAGCATCTCACACTCAGTGGTTCGGGAACAAAACACAGAGGTCGAAGCACCTCGCCATAAACTCAATTCAGTTAGGGAATAAGACCCAGAGATCGAAACATCTCACACTCGGTGGTTCGGGAACAAGACCCAGAGGTCGAAACACCTCGCCATCAAGTCAACTCAATTCGGGAACAAGACCCAGAGATCGAAGCATCTCACACTCGGTGGTTCGGGAACAAGACCCATGAGTCAAAGGACCTCGCCATCAACTCAACTCAATTAGGGAACATGACCCAGAGATCGAAACATCTCACACTCGGTGGTTCGGGAACAAGACCCAAAGGTCGAAACACTTCGCCATCAACTCAACTCAATTCGAGAACAAGACCGAGAGATCGAAGCATCTAACACTCGGCGGTTCGGGAACAAGACCCATGGGTCAAAGCACCACGCCATCAACTCAACTCAATTCGGGAATAAGACCCAATGATCTAAGCATCACACACTCGGCGGTTCGGGAACAAAATCCAGAGGTCGAAGCACCTCGCCATCAACTCAATTCAGTTTGGGAATAAGACCCAGAGATCGAAACATCTCACACTCGGTGCTTCGGGAACAAGACCCCGAGGTCGAAACACCTCGCCATCAACTCAACTCAATTCGAGAACAAGACCCAGAGATCGTAGCATCTCACACTCGGTGGTTCGGGAACAAGATGCATAGGTCGAAGCACCTCGCCATTAACTCAACTCAGTTTGGGAATACGACCCAGAGATTGAAATATCTCACACTCGGTGGTTCGGGAATAAAACCCAGGGGTCAAAGCACCTGGCCATCAACTCAACTCAATTTGGGAACAAGACCTAGAGATCGAAACATCTCACACTCGATGATTCGGGAATAAAACCCAGGGGTGAAAGCACCTCGTCATCAACTCAACTCAATTCGAGAACAAGACCCAGAGATCTAAGAATCTCACACTCGGTGGTTCGGGAATAAAACCCAGAGGTCGAAGCACTCGCCATCAACTCAATTCAGTTCGGGAATAAGACCCAGAGATCGAAACATCTCACACTCGGTGGTTCGGGAACAAGACCCAGAGGTCGAAACACCTCGCCATCAACTCTACTCAATTCCAGAACAAGACCCAGAGATCGAAGCATCTCACACTCAGTGGTTCGGGAACAAGACCCATAGGTCGAAGCACCTCGCCATTAACTCAACTCAGTTTGGTAATAAGATCTAGAGATCGAAACATCTCACACTCGGTGATTCGGGAATAAAACCCAGGGGTGAAAGCACCTCGTCATCAACTCAACTTAATTCGGGAACAAGACCAAGAGATCTAAGCATCTCACACTCGGTGGTTCGGGAACAAAACCTAGAGGTCGAAGCACCTCACCATCAACTCAATTCAGTTAGGGAATAAGACCCAGAGATCGAAAATCTCACATTCGGTGGTGGTTCAGGAACAAGACCCAGAGGTTGAAGTACCTCCTCATCAACTTAACTCAGTTTGGGAACAAGACCCAAAGATCAAAGCATCTCACACTCGGTGGTTCGGGAATAAAACCTATTGGTCAAAGCACCTGGCCTTCAACTCAACTCAATTGGGGAACAAGACCCAGAGATCGAAGCATCTCACACACGGTGGTTCGGGAACAAGACCAGAGATCGAAGCATCTTACACTCGGTGTTTCGGGAATAAGACCCATGGGTCAAAGCACCTCACCATCAACTCAACTCATTCGGGAACAAGACCCAGAGATCGAAACATATCACACTCGGTGGTTCGGAAACAAGACCCAGAGGTCGAAACACCTCGCCATCAACTCAACTCAATTCGAGAACAAGACCCAGAGATCGAAGCATCTCACACTCGATGATTCAGAAACAAGACCCAGAGGTTGAAGTACCTCATCTTCAACTCAACTCATTTTGGGAACATGACCCAAAGATCGAAACATCTCACACTCGTGGTTCGGGAATAAAACCCAGTGGTCAAAGCACTTGGCCATCTACTCAACTCAATTGGGGAACAAGACCCAGAGATCGAAGCATCTCACACACGGTGGTTCGGGAACAAGACCTAGTGATCGAAGCATCTCACACTCGGTGGTTCGGGAACAAGACCCAGAGGTCGAAACACCTCGCCATCAACTCAACTCAATTCGAGAACAAGACCCAGAGATCGAAGCACCTCGCCAACAACTCAATTCAGTTCGGGAATAAGACCCAGAGGTCTAAACATCTCACACTCGGTGGTTCGGGAACAAAACCCAGAGGTCGAAGCACCTCGCCATCAACTCAATTCAGTTCGGGAATAAGACCCAAAGATTGAAGCATCTCACACTCGGTGGTTCGGGAACAAAACTCAGGGGTCAAAGCACCTCGCCATCAACTCAACTCAATTTGGGAACAAGACCTAAAGATCGAAGCATCTCACACTCGGTGGTTCGAGAACAAGTCCCAGAGGTCGAAGCACATCGCCATCAACTCAACTCAATTCGAGAACAAGACCCAGAGATCGAAGCATCTCACACTCGATGGTTCGGAAACAAGACCCAGAGGTTGAAGTACCTCGTCATCAACTTAACTCAGTTGGGAACAAGACCCAAAGATCGAAGCATCTCACACTCGGTGGTTCGGGATAAAACCTAGTGGTCAAAGCAGATGGCCATCAACTTAACTCAATTGGGGAACAAGACCCAGAGAATCGAAGCATCTCACACATGGTGGTCGGGAACAAGACCCAGAGATCGAAGCATCTCACACTCGGTGTTTCGGGAACAAGACCCATGGGACAAAGCACCTCGCCATCAACTCAACTCAATTCGGGAACAAGACCCAGAGGTCGAAACATATCACACTCGTGGTTCGGGAACAAGACCCAGAGGTCGAAACACCTCGCCATCAACTCAACTCAATTCGAGAACAAGACCCAGAGATCGAAGCATCTCACACTCGTTGGTTCGGGAACAAGAACCAGAGGTCGAAGCACCTCGCCATCAACTCAACTCAGTTTGGGAATAAGACCCAGAGATCGAAACATCACACACTCGGTGGTTCGGGAATAAATCCCATGGGTCAAAGCATCTGGCCATCAACTCAACTCAATTTGGAACAAGACCCTGAGATCGAAACATCTCACACTCGGTGATTCGGGAATAAAACCCAGAGGTGAAAACACATCGCCATCAACTCAACTCAATTTGGGAACAAGACACAGAGATCTAAGCATCTCACACTCGGTGGTTCAGGAACAAAACCAAGAGGTCGAAGCAACTCGCCATCAACTCAATTCAGTTAGGGAATAAGACCCAGAGATCAAAGCATCTCACACTCGGTGGTTGAGGAACGAAACTCAGGGTTCCAAGCACGTCGCCATCAACTCAACTCAATTCGGGTACAAAACCCAGAGATAGAAGCATCTCACACTCGGTGTTTCGGGAACAAGAGCTAGAGTTCGAAACACCTCGCCATCCACTCAACTCCATTCGAGAACAAGACCCAGAGATCGAAGCATCTCACACTCGGTGGTTCGTGAACAAGACCTAGAGGTCGAAGCACCTCGCCATCAACTCAACTTAGTTTGGGAACAAGACCCAGAGATCGACGCATCACACACTCTGTGGTTCGGGAACAAAACCCAAGGGTAAAAGCACCTCGCCATCAACTCAACTCGGTTCGGGAATAAGACCCAGAGATCGAAGCATCTCACACTCGGTGGTTCGGGAACAAAACCCATGCGTCAAAGCACCTAGCCATCAACTCAACAGAATTTAGGAACAAGACCCAGAGATCAAAACATCTCACACACGGTGATTCGGGAATAATCCCCAGGGGTGAAAGCAGAACACCATCAACTCAACTTAATTCGGGAACAAGACCCAGAGATCTAAGCATCCCACACTCGGTGGTTTGGGAACAAAACCCAGAGGTCGAAGCACCTCGCCATCAACTCAATTTAGTTCGGGAATAAGACCCAGAGATTGAAGCATCTCACACTCGGTGGTTCGGGAACAAAACTCAGGGGTCAAAGCACCTCGCCATCAACTCAACTCAATTTGGGAACAAGACCTAGAGATCGAAGCATCTCACACTCGGTGGTTCGGGAACAAGTCCCAGAGTTCGAAGCACATCACCATCAACTCAACTCAATTCGAGAACAAGACCCAGAGATCAAAGCATCTCACACTCGATGGTTCGGAAACAAGACCCAGAGGTCGAAGCAACTCGTCATCAACTCAACTCAGTTTGGGAACAAGACTCAGAGATCGAAGAATGTCACACTCGGTGGTTCGGGAACAAAACCCTGTGGTCAAAGCACCTCGCCATCAACTCAACTCAATTTGGGAACAAGACCCAGAGATCGAAGCATCTCACACTCGGTGGTTCGGGAACAAAACCCATGGGTCAAAGAACTTTGCCATCAACTCAACTTAATTAGATAACAAGACCCAGAGATCGAAGCATCTCACACTCGGTGGTTCAGGAACAAGACCTAGAGGTCAAAGCACCTCACCATCAACTCAACTCAATTAGGTAACAAGACCTAGAGATCGAAGCATCTCACACTCGGTGGTTCGGGAATACAACCCAGGGGTCAAAGCACCTCGCCCTCAACTCAACTCAATTCGGGAACTAGACCCAGAGATCGAAGCATCTCACACTCGGTGGTTCAGGAATAAAACCATGGGCAAAGTACCTCGCCATCAACTCAACTCAGTTCGGGAACAAGACCCAGACATCGAAGCATCTCACACTCGGTGGTTCGGGAAGAAGACCCAGAGGTCGAAGCACCTCGCCATCAACTTAACTCAGTTAGGGAACAAGAACCAGACATCGTAACTGTGGATCTCAAAGATCAATCCCAAGAACATATAAGCATGAAAGAAGTGTGAATACTCAAAGTAATATAGCGGAAATATACTCATATTGAATGGTTGGTTGGATGTGTTGAGAATAAAACTTTTGTCTCCTTTGAAGTTGCTCCAAGCTCCTCCAAAGTTGTATGTTGAAGCTCCAGGCTTGAAGTTTGAGATTCCAAACTCTAGGGATTAGTTTCCCTATCACCTTTGTATGATTCTTTGTGTGCTAGCAATGAAAGAATTTTGCAACAAAAATCTTCATTTTTCTTCCTTGTGATTCTCGGCCAAGCCAAGAGAATGAGGGGGAGAGGGTTTCGGTTGAGAGAGAGAATGAGAGGATGAATTGTTTGACTTGTTATTATGATTTTCCACAAACAAAATAATTATATACCAAAATTACATAGTTAATACAAAATGATAAAATAGCAATTTCCATTGTCACATAGTTAATTTGTACAAAAACCACAATGTCTTTTACAAATAGTGACGCTATGGGTCATAATTGTCCAACAATCTCCCACTTGGCCTATAGCCAGTCACTCAAGCATCTAACACCTGAACTATGTACATGTCGCTCAAACTTTTACTGAGGAATAGCTTTCGTTAGCGGATCTGCAATGTTGTCCTCTGATGCGACCTTATCGATCTTCGCATCGCCACGATGTATGATCTCACGAAATAGATGGAAACGTTGAAGTACATGCTTGGATCGTTGATGAGATTGCGGTTCCTTAACCTGCGCTATAGCCCCGTTATTGTCACAATATAATGGAACGGGCTCAGCTGCTAACGGAAATACTCCTAATCCAATTAGGAATTTACGGATCCAAAACTGCTTTTGCTGCTTCAGTTGCAACAATATATTCCGCTGATGTTGTTGAATCGGCAACAGTCTCTTGCTTGGAAGATTTCCAGCTTACTGCTCCGTTGTTCAAAAAAAATATGTACTCGGATTGCGACTTATAGTCGTCTTTATCGGTTTGGAAACTTGCATCGGTATACCTGTTACCTCAAGTTCTCCATCTCTATAGATTAAGAAAGCATCCTTAGTTCGTCTAAGATACTTAAGGATGTTCTTAACCGCCATCCAGTGACCATTACCTGGATCGGCCTGATAGCGACTACACATGCTTAAAGCATATGAGACATCAGGTCGTGTACATTTCATGGCATACATGATCGATCCGACTGCCGAGGCGAACGGAATCTGACTCATGTTGTCTTCTCATCTTGAGTTTTAGGACACATGTCCTTAGATAGAGTAACGCCATGTGACACTAGCAACAGTCCGCTTTTAGACTGTTCCATGTTGAATCTCTTCAACACTTTGTCAATATATGTGCTCTGAGAGAGTCCAATCAGCTTTCTAGATCTATCCCAGTAGATCTTTATTCCCAGAATAAAGGCTGCTTCTCCCAGATCCTTCATGGAGAATTTTAATGAAAGCAAAGCTTTCACTGATTATAGCATGGGAATGTCATTGCCTAATAACAATACATCATCAACGTAAAAGACAATGAATGTTAGTACGCTCGCACTAACCTTCTTATATACACAATGATCATCCTCGTTTTGAACGAAATCATATTCTTTTATGATCTCATCAAAACATTGGTTCCAAGAACGCGATGCTTGCTTTAATCCATAAATGGATCGATTTAACTTGCAAACCTTGTTTGCATGTTTTGGTACGACAAAATCGTCAGGCTGTTGCATATAAACATCCTCCAAAAGGTTTCTGTTAAGAAAAGTGGTTTTGACGTCCATCTGCCATATCTCGTAATTGAAATATGCAGCAATATCAAGCATTATCCGAATCGATTTAATCATGGCAACAAGTGAAAAAGTTTCATCGTAATCGATACCATGTCATTGACGATACCCTTTCGCTACAAGCCTAGCTTTGTAAGTTTGTATGTCGCCATCCATGTCGGTCTTCTTCTTGAAGACCCAGTTGCAACCAATAGGTTTTAGGCCTTCTGGTGCATCAACCAGTGTCGAAACTTGGTTGGTGTACATGGAATCCATTTCGGATTTCATGGCATCTTACTATAAATCGGTGTCGATACCTTGTATCGTTTCCTTATACGTAGCTGGTTCGTCTTCCTCAATAAGATTAATATCCACATGAGGTGAGATCAGAAACCCATACCTCTCAGGTTATTTTCTGACTCTCTCAGATCTACGCGGTTCTTGTGTATTCGAAGATTGTGGTACAGTCTCATCCCTGATGAACTGTTCTTGTTCCATTAAGGATTCTGTGCCAGGAACAATATCACTCCGATTTTCATCGAGTTCTACTTTCCTCCCACAAACCACTGCATTTAGGAATTTCTTCTCAAGGAAAACCGCATGTAGAGCAACAAATACTTTGTTCTCTTCTGGGTTGTAGAAGTAATATCCTTTGGTTTCTCTAGGATAACCTACAAATAGGCATTTATCTGATTTGGGTTCAAGTTTGGTGCCTTCCAAACGTTTAACGTATGCCCAGGATCCCCAAATCTTCAGGAATGAGAAACCCGATTTCTTTCCTGTCCATATCTCATACGGAGTCTGTTGAACAGACTTTGATGGAACCTTATCCAAAATAAGTATTGCATTGTTCAATGCATATCCCCAAAAGGAAATAGGTAGCTCAGTGCGACTCATCATCGACCTTACCATGTCCAACAAAGTTCGATTTCTCTGTTTGGACACACCGTTTAATTGAGGTGTTCCGAGAGGAGTTCACTGTGAAAGAATACCATATTCTTTCAAGTAATTAATAAACTCATTGCTTAAGTATTCTCAACTATGGTCCGACCGTAATGTTTTAATACTTTTGTCGGTCTGTTTTTCTACTTCATGACGAAACTCTTTGAATTTCTCAAAGGTTTCCGACTTGTGTCACATAAGATACACATAACAATAACGCGATGCATCATCCGTAAAGGTTACGAAGTATTCATATCCACCTCTAGCTTGGCTAGACATGGGCCCATACACGTCACTATGAACGAGGGCTAACAGTTCGGTTGCAAGTGCACCTTTACCTCTAAAATATGTTTTAGGCATTTTGAATAATAAATAAGATTCGCAGACATCATATGAATTTGGATCAAATCCCTTAAAGTACCCACTCTTTGAAAGTGTGGATATGCGAGTCTTGTTAATGTGTCCCAGACGACAATGCCACATATAAGTTTCATCTTTCTTACTTAGTTTAAGCTTTTTATTTGTTACATTATATGTTTGAGATTGATTTATATTCAAAATATAAAGACCATTATTCACATCAGCACTGCATATCTCCATATCATTTTTATACATAAAACACCCAGTGTTTCTAAAAACAAAACTATACCCACATTGAGCTAATAAAGATACAGATATAATATTCCTAGTCAAACTAGGTACATAATAACAGTCTGAAAGATTAAGTACATTCCCCGAGGGCAGTTCCAAAATATAAGTCCCAACGGCCAAAACGGCGAATCTAGTCTCATTTCCAACGCAGAGGTCAATCTCTCCTGAGGCCAGTCTCCTGCTAATCTGCAGATCCTGCACATTAGTACATATATGAGTACCACAACCAGAATAAAAAATCCAATTTTTAAAACCAGAAGTAGACATGTTTATTTCTATAACAAACATACCTGAAGCCGGTGCCTTGCCCGGTTTGATTTCCTTCATGTGCGCCTTGTACTCACGGCAGTCACGCTTCCAGTGACCTCATTTGCCACACTGCAGGCATACATCTTGGGATTTGTCATTTGCCTTCCCAGAAGACTTTGACGATTTGGCCTTGCCCTTCTTCTTCTTCTTCTTTACACCTCCAGTAGCCTTCGGCCGAGCCTTGGGAGACTGAGATGTTGAAGTGAAGCGCACCATGCACTTTTTGCCCTTCAATAGCTCTTTTTCTGCTTCACACAGCATTACCATCAACTCTCCAAGAGTATAGTATTGGTTCATCATATTATAGTTCATTATGAACCCGCTCCAGCTGTTAGGAAGAGACTGCAAGAAAAAATCTATAGAAGTCTCAGCCTCAAAGGTTATGCCTAGCTGACCCAGCTATTCAATGTCAGCAATCATCTGTGACACATGGTGCTCAACAGGTGTACCCTCTGACATTCGAGAGTGAAAGAGCTTCTTCTGCAATTCATACATTTAAGATCTAAGGTTAGATCGATAAAGGTCCTTCAATTTTTGCATCATAGTATAGGGATCCAATCCCTTGTTTTGGCGATGAAATTGAGGGGTCATCGTAGCGAGCATGACGGATTGAGCAGTTGAGTTGTCATCGTTATGAGTCTTCCAAAGCTCAAGCTCAAGCGACTGCTCATTTTCGGGCTTAGGCCCGAGATGTCTCTCTATCGTATAAAGCATCCTCTCAGCCCCCATGACAATCCTGAGGTTCATATCCCAATCAGGAAAGTTCGTGCCATTAAAGACATTTTCGCCCATGATAATGTCTCCAACTCCGATCTTTCCAGCCATCTTAATTGCAATAGTCAAACTATTCAATTAATGATATTTGGGTACAGTCCAACTGTTATAAGAAAAATAATAGAATATTAGTCCAACTAATAAATATATAAAATTGACGAAATAATTTGAAAGCGCGTAATGCCAAGTATTTGAATGAAATTGCAAATTCAATACTGGCCTCCCACTATTTTTCGGCGAGCCTCTAACCCTCTGTTGAGTACTCAGGAAACCTAGTTTCCTAGTGGACTAGGATCCCGTTAAATAACATGTTGGGGTTGGTACTCAGAGCGCCAATTCCCGGTTGTATTTCTTTATGAATACTTCTGTAAAACATTATTATTATTAATAATATATGCAGTTTCTATAATATAATGTATCTTTTAATATGGTAAAGACGTAATGACCTAAGAATGACTAGTCATGGTACAGTTGCAAAAGCGTCGCAACTGACATTGAGTTGTATCATGACGTTGTCATTCTCAGACAGTTCCTAGTCAAGGTTTACATTACTTGGTCAGTAAAGTAAACCCGTTGAGACCGGTAAATGCCGTATACTGGAATATATGATTCCAATGGTTTCTCAATGAACCATAAGTCTTGGAGACTAGTATAGACGTGTAGGTGTTTATAGCGGATAAACACTTAACGACTCACCGAAGATTCTTAATGAATGGTATACCAACGTCAATAAGAATCTTCTCGGGTTGAGTAGCAATTGTGATTCTTAGACTTGAGAAGCCATTGTGGGCACATGAGACATCTTCTACACTTAGATGGCAGTCACGTCACCGATCTATTTAGATCAGACCTCCGCATGTTCGTTAGGTGTAGATAGATCCTCAGGGTGTCCTATGTGTGTCAAGATAGGATCAGTCAGTTCTGTGTATCAGAGCATAGGTAGTCCACATGATTAGCAATCAGATAAAACCATGGGCCCGTGGTACAGTTTAGAAACTACTTCTAAACATTCTTTTTTAGATTGCTAATAGAATAGTCGACTGGATAATCCCCATAGAGATTTGACGTTTACATCTATATCTCTGGGATATATCCGGATACTTGTGACGGAGGAATTATACATTTTCCATGATCTCAACCTGTATGATTCAGCGAGTTTATCCGTGATCGTCATAATTTACGGGTGGATAAATTATGGTCACAAAATTGGATTTCGTGACGGATATGCCTGAATCTAGAGAGTCTTAATAATGAAATATACTCGTAGAGCACTAGAGCAACATTTATAAATAATATTGATTATTTATAAAGTCATTTAAAGGTTAAACGCAAAATACATGTTAAGGGACCCGATAGTCATTTCCTTAATTATTGTGTATTTACATTTAATACTTGATTAATTTAAATACACATTAATTAATTGTCAAATTGAGATATTTGACTAATATCTTAAATGAATGTATGTATTTGATATTTAATGTAAATATAATACATATATTTAATATATTTGTATTTAATTAATTAATTAATTATTTAATTGTTAAATGATTAAATTAATTAAAAAATAAATATCTTAACATTTGGATATTTGAATTAAATGGCTAAGTTTTCTTTGTTGACTTAATTAAAATATCTATAAAGTGTTTATTAGATATTTAACAAGTTGATCAAATTGAATTCAAATGAAATTGAAATTAATTTTTCTTGTAAATGTTTGGCCAAATTCGGCCAAGGCTAAAGTGAGACAAGTATAAATTGTTTTATTTTTCATTTGGAAAATAACCTAATACACTTTAAACTAAACTCCATTAAAAGAAAATAAGAGAAGCTTGAGAGGAAGAAAGGAAAAACTAAAGAAAAAGCTTGGATTTAGTAAGTTTTCTTAACTTGCTATTAGAGAGGAAATTGTTCCTTATGTTCTAGGCTACATCTTGTGATGTTCTTATGCTATTCTTTTCTTTATTCTTTGTGTTTTTGGTGAATGAAACTTTGATGAAAGTGTTGAGCATGTATGATAATAGAAGTTTGTGACTAGTGTAGTTATAAGTATTCTTTTATGGTTTTGGAAACTTTGTTGCTAATCTAGAGTTGTTGAACCACTCTTAAATGACCTATATTTGATCTATAGTTATTTCATTGTGTTGAGACTTTAATTGGATGGAAGAATGATGATTAAAGTAATTGATTTAACCAATTTGGTCTAATTTGTCCAATTTGAAGAAATTGAAAAATTAGGATTTAAGACCTCATCCAAATTTAGGGATTTTCATTTATGTTGTATATAAGGATTTTTATATGATGCATATAAAGTTTCATGTTGATTGGATTTCATTTGGATGTGTCTTGAAGCATGGAAGTGCAAAATGCACACTTTGGCCACCTAGTGAGGCTCTCGGCCAAGTGAAGCATTTTTGGGATTTTTGTTGCTCTTGGTGTTTTGACATTTGGGACATGTTAATTTCATCTTATCAATGATTTAGAATCATCCAAAATTGATTTGAACAATTTCGGACTAAAATGAACAAAATACCAAGTGTAAGGGTAATTCGGTAAATTCACTTAAATTTTATTTATTGAATTTTATTTCATAATTTGATTATTGGGTAATTAAATAAATATGTTTATTTAATTAATCTGAGAAAAAGTTTTGAAATCAAAAAATTTGATTTTCCACCGTTTCCGCTGCGTTACCGGATTTAGCCCCTAAAACCCCTACATAACACACAACCTTGACTTTGGCCAACAAGCTGTATGGTTTTTAACTAGGTAGATCTCTAAGATCAATTGGATCTCATCCAATTCCTAGATCCGATAGGTGGACCTCCAAGTCCGAAACATATATACAATATATATGCCAATATATCCAATATATTTTCCTAACCTTTTCCTCTGAATCAACTAAGCCTTGGCTTTGGCTCAACATGCTTAATGATTCCTGTTAAGCGGGACCCATTGACTTTGGAAAGCTTCGTAATCGATGTCAATGATTAAGAAGTGATCTTGACTTTGGCCAACAAATCACAACTTGGCCAAGACATGCGATTTGGAACAAAGCCTTCATGATTCAAACACATCCGCGATGAACAAAGGTCTTGACTTTGGCCAACAAACCAATGCCAATCTTGGATCTTGAGAATGAATCACTCAATGGAAGGAAAACGCTTAATATTTTCTGAGGGTTTTTCCTGTAATTGGCAACCAATTAATTATCTTTGATTAGGTCTCATCATACACCCTTAAGCATGCATTCTAAAAGCATAATAAGGCGCGATAAATAAATTAATAATGATATTTGGATGGATATTTTACAAATTATTCCTAGAACAAACCACTCTATTTCCTCTCCTGGGCTAGCACTATTCTAACTTCTACCCAATTACATAATAAAATAAAGAAACCTCATTTACATTGAGGGGAATTGGTGAGAAGAGAATTACAATGAGTCGAGAGATAAGGCTGGACACGCAGGTCCAATTTAATAAATTCTAAATTTATTACAACAATTTCCAAAATTGCTCTCACCCATCTAATATCCATCCGATATACATTATTATACAATACATCCATGTATTTACACAAAGCATGTTATTCAATCAATCTAATCCAATTAATTAATCTTTGAATTAAGTGATTGATGAGTGGTATTTATATCACTATTTCCCACTCATTTAACCTAATATTTTGTATAGTTTCTTGAGTTTTGTGAACGTTTTGATATGTTTTGTGTTATTTTGTAGATAAAATAAAGTTTGGAAAGCATTGGAGGCAATTTGGGGCAAAAACGGAAAAAAATGCGTCAACAAGGATATTTTGGTCTTCTGAGCGTCGAGACGCCCAGACGTCAGCGTCGCGACGTCTAAAATGCGCCGAACAGTGCTAACGTGCGCCGGGTCCACAAATCAGAATTTGAGAAAAGTTTGACTTTGCTAAAATGCACCGTGCCACGTGTCACCATCACAGCCGATCTGCTAACGTGCGCCGTGCCACGTGTCATCATCATATGCTGCCGACAATCAGAGTTGACACGTGTCGCCTCGTCATCAGCCATGTCATCGGTCAAAAATTCAACTTCGCCATGTGTCACGCCACGTCATCCGCCACGTCACAAGGTCAACCAAGTCAACTTGCCACGTCAGCATCAGCCAATCACGTGTCGCAATTCTATGGTGCCGACAGTCTCTTTCCCACGTCTCGCCACGTCATCGCCACGTCACCGCCACGTCAGCGCCACGTCAGCATCAATAATTGAGTATCCTATCCTTATCTGACACGTGGCGAATAAGAATCTCAGCGACCAATCAGAAGCCGCCACGTGTCACAATAATTGAAGCCCAACCACTCTGCCACGTGTCACCTTATCATCTTATCCATAATCTTCAAACCAGCGAACCAGAGCGTGCCACGTCGACAAATCCGGCGTCGCGACGCTGAGGACCTGGCGTCGGGAAGCTGGAACCAAATTTTTCTATAAATTCAGCGCGAAATTTCATAATTCAGTGCACCTTCCTCTCTCTTCAATTCCTTCTAAAGAGAGAGCTTCTCTCTCTAGATTCTTTAGTTTTTAGTTTTTTTTTTATTTTTAGTTTTTAGTTTTGTAAATAATTTTAATTACTTTTTGTAATAATAGTAATTTAATTTTTACTTTTTACTTTTTACAGTTTTTACTATTTACCATGAGGAGGTAACTTCTCCAGCTAGGGTGAAAGGTAATTCTTTTACTGTTACTATTTAGATTAATCTCCCTTAAAAATAATATATTCACTATTTAAAATATTGACTTAAAAAGGATACCGCCAGATTGGTCGGTTGGTAATTTAATTTTGGTTCCGCCTTTATGGCTGGTTGGACTTAATTTGACTTAATCAGGATACCGCCTATATGGTCGGTTGGTATTATTATCACAAGTGTATATATTATTTTATGGGAGATATCTAAATTAGTAGTAGTAAAAGTAATTCCTTTTACCTTAGCATTTTATTGTATTTTACTTTTCAGCTTTACTTTATGTCTTTTACTTTTATGTCTTTACTAGTCCTAGTTATGTGTTAGCTATCTAGGGGTTGTGATGAATTCTAATATCACCGGTTTATAAGGGTTATTTTATAGTTTGGGTAATTTAAAGGTCTACTTATTAAGTCTTAAGCTTAATGCTTCTTGTTGTCTGATCACCAATAAGATTGATGTGGTAAATCTAAAATGAACTAGACATAGGGATTTTAGGTTTCAGCCTTAGACTTAATAGCCCACGATCTTCCTTGAGGATAGATAACCCTTTAATAGATTTCCTTACAGGATAGGAATATACCTGTCGGGCGGGGGTAGCCATAATTGGAACTTAAACTTAATGAATCCAGATAATTTGGTTGACATAGACATATGGTTCAATTGGGTTAAACTGGGTATTTGCGTCTGACCATCGACAGAGGCTTTTGCATAATTTAGTGTTCCGGGTTAGTAAACTGATTTATTACACAAACATAAAATAATCACTTCATCTTTTAAATGATATTAGAATGATTCACACCCTAGATCTTTGTGTCTTTTGTTATTTTCCTTAGTATTTTCTTTTGTTTTTTTATTTATTTATTTATTTTGTAAAACCACATTCAACCAATCAAACAATCATTCTCTTCTCCATTTAATTAGATATTTGTAATAAATAGATTCAACAATTAATAACAACAGTAGGAATTAAGTCCTCGTGGGATCGATATTTTTATACTACTTGAACGATACGTGCGCTTGCGTTATACGTGTGTGTTTACGCCGGTCAAGTTTTTGGCGCCGTTGCCGGGGACTTATATTTCTTGAGTTGTTAATTTTGAAGCTATCTAATTTACTTGTATCTAATTTTCTTTATTTTTATCTGTAATTTTTATTTTTTTTATTCTGTTTTCAGGTGATTGAAAAAATGGAACTTTATTGGGAGATTGAGAGATTACGAGCTTTACAAGAAGATACAACCCCATATCTGGGAGCAACAGTCTGGTTTTCTGAGGCCTGTTGTCCAGCCCAACAATTATCACTGGATGCCAGAACCAAACAATTCTACATTTGCTCAACAGAATGAAATGGGAAGATGTGTAATATGTGATAGTAACCACCCGAGCGATCAATGTATATACCGTTCAGAGTGGCAGAATTTTTAGAATCATTCAAAGTATGAAAAACCATCACATTTTCCATCTTATCCACCATCCATATGCGATTTTCATCAACAACCAGAACCATCAGAGGAAGATCAGTTGTTAAACATGCTCAAAGATATGTTCGAGAAACAAAAGTTGGATGAAATACTTGAAACAAGCCAGAAACAATTGGAAAGTATTCAGAGACAATCAGAATTCATTCAGAGGATGACAGATCAAATGAGACAATTCACAGAAAACCAGGACTACATACCTCAAGAATCAGTTTCAGATGACACTGATGAAGCCTTCAAGTACCCAGAAATCCACAATGACACCTTAACAGAGGAGGAGGCTGAGCAGTATCAACAACCAGAGGTATCAGTTCAGGAGCCCGAACCGGTAAAGTCTCAATTTGACTTTTATTATTCAGATTCTGACGAGGATGAAGCTGATCTATTTGTACCAACTGCACCAACAACGGAGGATCAAACATTCAATCCTCAAAATGAAGATCTTGGAGCATGCTTTACCATGATGTTTGATGAAGATCTACCTGAGCCAACCATTCCAGTCGTATGAGAGGATGAAAACCTAATGTCAGAAACATCTTTGCATCCTCGGGTTGACAATTTTGAAGCATGTATTTCACAGATGACAGATGAAGAGAGATAATACAAGAATTTTAAAATTCATCTGTGAAGAAAAGGTGGAGAAAGAAGCAAAGCAAATGGAGGAGAAATCTCTGACCTTAATAAAGATCCAGAGCATTCAGGAGAAACATCGCTGTTTTGGGGAGTACAAATCAAAGATATCACCCAGAAGCTTGACAGAATGGAACTTCCATTCCAAGTCAAGCACCATATAAGACCTCCTGATTTTTTTTCTTTCTTTGCAGGAACCACTGGAACAACAAGGAGCAAAAAGGTAGCACGAGCACTGAATGGGACAAAACTCTTTTTACCACCTTACCATTGGAAGAGACCCTTCAAAAGCAACGCTCACGGGATTGTTTTTGATCGAACATCTAAAACGACATTGAAACCTCCTTAACAGATGAATTTCAGTCACGTCTGGCTGAAGACGAAAAATTTAGCGCTAGCAGGGAGGCAACCCATGCAATTTGTTGTAATATTTGTTGTAATTTTGTGTGAACTTTTTAATTTTGTGTGTTATTTTTGTAAGGAAAGGCACAAACGAAGCATTTTAAGACAGAAGGAATTGTGTTTGGCAATCAAAGATGAGAAACAATTCATTAGCGATGGCTGAGTAAGGAATGAAATCCTGAGACACATCCTAATGAATTTATACTGAGCGAGTGGCGTATTGCGTACATAATTCTGTTGTCTTAATTATTGCTATGATTTTCTTTTCTGTTGTAATTATCTTTATTTTCGTAGACAGGATCCATACTTTTTGACCTTTCACGATTTCATTTGTTGTTTAGCTAACAATCGTCCTTTGGAAGATATTAGTGCTATTATTACTCACCCTTTTTCAGGTACTATAAATTCACCCGTCATTTCACTTTTGAAGGCATCCAGAGTTGAAAAAGAAATACATAAAAAAATGGAGGCCACTTCAAGAAGACGAGTTGAAAACATCTGTGTGTTTTGCGGTACTAGTGTTGGTACTAAACCAAAATACGTAGAGGCAGCACAGGAATTGGGTCGAGTCTTAGCAGCAAGGAATATGCACTTAATATATGGCGGAGGCAATCTTGGACTTATGGGGATCGTTTCAAAGGCCGTACAGGAAGGAGGCAGTCATGTTTTGGGAATCATCCCAAAACCCTTGGCAGAGGCAAATCTTATTGGATCATCAAACAGAGAGGAACTTATCGTGCCAGGTATGTCTGAACGACTGGTAGAAATGATTAACCGTGCTGATGCTTTTATCGCTTTGCCAGGTGGCTTGGGTACACTGGAGGAAATATTTATAGTTCTATCTTGGGCGAACCTGAACATACACCAGAAACCGCTTGGACTGCTCAACGTTGATGGATTTTATGATTTTCTTTGTGTGTTTCTTGATGATACTCGGAGAAATGGGTTCGTGTCAAAACCTATGAAAGAACTCATCTTCACTGCCACATCTGCTCCGGATCTAATAGACCAACTCATAACCTATGAACCACGAGTTGACCCTATTCTTTCAAAGATAAATTGGTCTGAGGACGATCGTGGTAAGAGGCGTAGGATTAACCTGGATCTTAACCTTTAATTTCCTGTAGATTTTCAGCTAACCAGATACGACCTTCTTAACTCTCCTTTTACTGTTTAAGACATTGGGGACAATGTCTCATTTAGGTTTGGGGGAGGAAATTAGTTGATCAGTACCTTGTTTTTTTTTTAGTTTGTGTGTTATTTTTATTTTTAGTCCAAATTTTTTCGAAAAATAAAAAAAAAATTGAAAAATTTTCAAAAAAATTACAAAAATATTTTGTGTTTTTATTTTAACTAAAGGTGAAATTGGTAAAAGATAGCTGAGTAAGGAGTTTTCACTCCTGAGACGTATCTCAAACCTATTCGAAACAAGTTAATTTTTGTTTATTTCATTTTGAATTATTTAATTTGTGAATTCTTCTTAAAACGGACTAAATGGAATCTTCATTTGTTCAGTTAGCAGATATTATCAACATATATAGTAACATACGGACATGAGCTAAATTGAAAAGTTTGTAATATTCAGTGCTCTAGTTTAATTGGAGGAAGCATCTCAAAAAACAATGGAGTAAAAAAAAAAAAAATCTGATTTACAAAAATAAAGTATCTAAGATCCGGTTATTAAGTCTGTAAGGGTGTTTTAACACCTAGTGCCCTAAAACCAACTGGTTTGGGAGTCACTGGCCCATAGCTCGCTACATGGATCGAATATGCTACAAAATATATATATCTGAAGTCTGAGTAATTAAGTCCGTAGGGGTGTCTTAACACCTGGTGCCCTAAAGCCAACTGGTTTGGGAGCCACCGACCCAAAGCTCGCTACATAGACAGAAGGTATTGTTATAAATATAAAAAAGTCAAAATTCAGAAAAATCAAAGAAAAAATCAGAAAAATCAGAAAAATTATTCCATTGCTCCAAAAGGTGTGAAATCTGATAGAACTTTAGGACAAAAATATTACTCTCTTATCAACTGCACTTATGACTGTTGTGGGCAAAAATGAGTTGATTAATATTTTGTTGGCTGTGTATATGAAGAATGGTAAAAATAATCGGAGAATTTACTTATTCAGTAATTTAGAATAAAACAAAACAACTAGTAACTTGGAGTAGAAGTTTCACCTGATTAGTCACTAACATCTTTATTCTCTTTTCGCTTGTCTTTTTGTTTTTGTGTGCATTAGTTTTAACTAAATTTTTACTTTTGTAAAATGTTTGTGGGTATCATTGCTGTAAGCCCTCACGAGACTACAACTCGTCCACTAGGGACACCTAGGGGTTTAAAGGCTTGTTGCATATGCTAAATGCAACCGTGATCCCTACGAAAGTGGCTTATTTAATTTATTTATGTTATTTTACTCTATGTTTTGCTCGAGGACTAGCAAAATGTTAGGTTTGGAGGTGTGATGAGTGGTATTTATATACTATTTCCCCCACTCATTTAACCTAATATTTTGTATAGTTTCTTGAGTTTTGTGAACGTTTTGATATGTTTTGTGTTATTTTGTAGATAAAATAAAGTTTGGAAAGCATTGGAGGCAATTTGGGGCAAAAACGGACAAAAATGCGTCAAAAGGGATATTTTGGTCTTCTGAGCGTCGCGACGCCCAGACGTCAGCGTCGCGACGTCTAAAATGCGCCGAACAGTGCTAACGTACGCCGGGTCCACAAATCAGAATTTGAGAAAAGTTTGACTTTGCTAAAATGCGCCGTGCCACGTGTCACCATCACAGCCGATCTGCTAACGTGCGCCGTGCCACGTGTCATCATCATATGCTGCCGACAATCAGAGTTGACACGTGTCGCCTCGTCATCAGCCATGTCATCGGTCAAAAAGTCAACTTCGCCATGTGTCACGCCACGTAATCCGCCACGTCACAAGGTCAACCAAGTCAACTTGCCACGTCAGCATCAGCCAATCACGTGTCGACACGTGTCGCAATTCTATGGTGCCGACAGTCTCTTTCCCACGTGTCGCCACGTCATCGCCACGTCACCGCCAAGTCAGCATCAATAATTGAGTATCCTATCCTTATCTGACACGTGGCGGATAAGAATCTCAGCGACCAATCAGAAGCCGCCACGTGTCACAATAATTGAAGCCCAACCACTCTGCCACGTGTCACCTTATCACTTATCCAGAATCTTCAAACCAGCGAACGAGAGCGTGCCACGTCGACAATTCGGCGTCGCGACGCTGGAACCAAATTTTTCTATAAATTCAGCGCGAAATTTCATAATTCAGTGCACCTTCCTCTCTCTTCAATTCCTTCTAAAGAGAGAGCTTCTCTCTCTAGATTCTTTAGTTTTTAGTTTTTTTTTATTTTTAGTTTTTAGTTTTGTAAATAATTTTAATTACTTTTTGTAATAATAGTAATTTAATTTTTACTTTTTACTTTTTACAGTTTTTACTATTTACCATGAGGAGGTAACTTCTCCAGCTAGGGTGAAAGGTAATTCTTTTACTGTTACTATTTAGATTAATCTCCCTTAAAAATAATATATTCACTATTTAAAATATTGACTTAAAAAGGATACCGCCAGATTGGTCGGTTGGTAATTTAATTTTGGTTCCGCCTTTATGGCTGGTTGGACTTAATTTGACTTAATCAGGATACCGCCTATATGGTCGGTTGGTATTATTATCACAAGTGTATATATTATTTTATGGGAGATATCTAAATTAGTAGTAGTAAAAGTAATTCCTTTTACCTTAGCATTTTATTGTATTTTACTTTTCAGCTTTACTTTATGTCTTTTACTTTTATGTCTTTACTAGTCCTAGTTATGTGTTAGCTATCTAGGGGTTGTGATGAATTCTAATATCACCGGTTTATAAGGGTTATTTTATAGTTTGGGTAATTTAAAGGTCTACTTATTAAGTCTTAGCTTAATGCTTCTTGTTGTCTGATCACCAATAAGATTGATGTGGTAAATCTAAAATGAACTAGACATAGGGATTTTAGGTTTCAGCCTTAGACTTAATAGCCCACGATCTTCCTTGAGGATAGATAACCCTTTAATAGATTTCCTTACAGGATAGGAATATACTGTCTGTCGGGCGGGGGTAGCCATAATTGGAACTTAAACTTAATGAATCCAGATAATTTGGTTGACATAGACATATGGTTCAATTGGGTTAAACTGGGTATTTGCGTCTGACCATCGACAGAGGCTTTTGCATAATTTAGTGTTCCAGGTTAGTAAACTGATTTATTACACAAACATAAAATAATCACTTCATCTTTTAAATGATATTAGAATGATTCACAACCCTAGATCTTTGTGTCTTTTGTTATTTTCCTTAGTATTTTCTTTTGTCTTTTTATTATTTATTTATTTTGTAAAACCACATTCAACCAATCAAACAATCATTCTCTTCTCCATTTAATTATATTTGTAAATAAATAGATTCAACAATTAATAACAACAGTAGGAATTAAGTCCTCGTGGGATCGATATTTTTATACTACTTGAACGATACGTGCGCTTGCGTTATACGTGTGTGTTTACGCCGGTCAAGTTTTTGGCGCCATTGCCGGGGACTTATATTTCTTGAGTTGTTAATTTTGAAGCTATCTAATTTACTTGTATCTAATTTTCTTATTTTATCGGTAATTTTTATTTCTTCTTCTGTTTTCAGGTGATTGAAAAATGGAACTTTATTGGGAGATTGAGAGATTACGAGCTTTACAAGAAGATACACCCCATATCTGGTAGCAACAGTCCGGTTTTCTGAGGCCTGTTGTCCAGCCCAACAATTATCACTGGATGCCAGAACCAAACAATTCTACATTTGCTCAACAGAACGAAATGGGAAGATGTGTAATATGTGATAGTAACCACCCGAGCGATCAATGTATATACCGTTCAGAGTGGCAGAATTTTCAGAATCATTCAAAGTATGAAAAACCATCACATTTTCCATCTTATCCACCATCCATATGCGATTTTCATCAACAACCAGAACCATCAGAGGAAGATCAGTTGTTAAACATGCTTAAAGATATGTTCGAGAAACAAAAGTTGGATGAAATACTTGAAACAAGCCAGAAACAATTGAAAGTATTCAGAGACAATCAGAATTCATTCAGAGGATGACAGATCAAATGAGACAATTCACAGAAAACCAGGACTACATACCTCAAGAATCAGTTTCAGATGACACTGATGAAGCCTTCAAGTACCCAGAAATCCACAATGACACCTTAACAGAGGAGGAGGCTGAGCAGTATCAACAACCAGAGGTATCAGTTCAGGAGCCCGAACCGGTAAAGTCTCAATTTGACTTTTATTATTCAGATTCTGACGAGGATGAAGCTGATCTATTTGTACCAACTGCACCAACAACGGAGGATCAAACATTCAATCCTCAAAATGAAGATCTTGGAGCATGCTTTACCATGATGTTTGATGAAGATCTACCTGAGCCAACCATTCCAGTCGTATCAGAGGATGAAAACCTAATGTCAGAAACATCTTTGCATCCTCGGGTTGACAATTTTGAAGCATGTATTTCACAGAAGATGACAGATGAAGAGCTGAATACAAGAATTTTAAAATTCATCTGTGAAGAAAAGTGTGAGATGGAGAAAGAGCAAGCAAATGGAGGAGCAAATGTCTGACCTTAATAAAGATCCAGAGCATTCAGGAGAAACATCGCTGTTTTGGGGAGTACAAATCAAAGATATCACCCAGAAGCTTGACAGAATGGAACTTCCATTCCAAGTCAAGCACCATATAAGACCTCCTGATTTTTTTTCTTTCTTTGCAGGAACCACTGGAACAACAAGGAGCAAAAAGGTAGCACGAGCACTGAATGGGACAAAACTCTTTTTGCCACCTTACCGTTGGAAGAGACCCTTCAAAAGCAACGCTCACGGGATTGTTTTTGATCGAACATCTAAAACGACATTGAAACCTCCTTAACAGATGAATTTCAGTCACGTCTGGCTGAAGAGGAAAAATTTAGCGCTAGCAGGGAGGCAACCCATGCAATTTGTTGTAATATTTGTTGTAATTTTGTGTGAACTTTTTAATTTTGTGTGTTATTTTTGTAGGAAAGGCACAAACGAAGCATTTTAAGACAGAAGGAATTGTGGTTGGCAATCAAAGATGAGAAACAATTCATTAGCGATGGCTGAGTAAGGAATGAAATCCTGAGACACATCCTAATGAATTTATACTGAGCGAGTGGCGTATTGCGTACACAATTCCGTTGTCTTAATTATTGCTTTGATTTTCTTTTCTGTTGTAATTATCTTTATTTTCGTAGACAGGATCCAGACTTTTTGACCTTTCACGATTTCATTTGTTGTTTAGCTAACAATCGTCCTTTGGAAGATATTAGTGCTATTATTACTCACCCTTTTTCAGGTACTATAAATTCACCCGTCATTGCACTTTTGAAGGCATCCAGAGTTGAAAAAGAAATACATAAAAAAATGGAAGCCACTTCAAGAAGACGAGTTGAAAACATCTGTGTGTTTTGCGGTACTAGTGTTGGTACTAAACCACAATACGTAGAGGCAGCACAGGAATTGGGTCGAGTCTTAGCAGCAAGGAATATGCACTTAATATATATGGCGGAGGCAATCTTGGACTTATGGGGATCGTTTCAAAGGCGTACAGGAATGAGGCAGTCATGTTTTGGGAATCATCCCAAAACCCTTGGCAGAGGCAAATCTTATTGGATCATCAAACGGAGAGGAACTGATCGTGCCAGGTATGTCTGAACGACTGGTAGAAATGATTAACCGTGCTGATGCTTTTATCGCTTTGCCAGGTGGCTTGGGTACACTGGAGGAAATTTTTATAGTTCTATCTTGGGCGAACCTGAACATACACCAGAAACCGCTTGGACTGCTCAACGTTGATGGATTTTATGATTTTCTTTGTGTGTTTCTTGATGATACTCGGAGAAATGGGTTCGTGTCAAAACCTATGAAAGAACTCCTCTTCACTGCCAGAATGCTCCGGATCTAATAGACCAACTCATAGCCTATGAACCACAAGTTGACCCTATTCTTTCAAAGATAAATTGGTCTGAGGACGATCGTGGTAAGAGGCGTAGGATTAATCTGGATCTTAACCTTTAATTCCTGTAGATTTTCAGCTAACCAGGTACGACCTTCTTAACTCTCCTTTTACTGTTTAAGACATTGGGGACAATGTCTCATTTAGGTTTGGGGGAGGAATTAGTTGATCAGTACCTTGTTTTTTTTTTAGTTTGTGTGTTTGTTTTTTATTTTTAGTCCAAATTTTTTCGAAAAAAAAAAAATGAAAAATTTTCAAAAAAATTACAAAAATATTTTTGTGTTTTTATTTTAACTAAAAGGTGAAATTGGTAAAAGATAGCTGAGTAAGGAGTTTCCACTCCTGAGACGTATCTCAAACCTATTTCGAAACAATTTAATTTTTGTTTATTTCATTTTGAATTATTTAATTTGTGAATTCTTCTTAAAACGGACTAAATGGAATCTTCATATGTTCAGTTAGCAGATATTATCAACATATATAGTAACATACGGACATGAGCTAAATTGAAAAGTTTGTAATATTCAGTGCTCTAGTTTAATTGGAGGAAGCATCTCAAAAAGCAATTGAGAAAAAAAAAAAAAAAAATGATTTACAAAAATAAAGTATCTAAGATCCGGTTATTAAGTCTGTAAGGGTGTTTTAACACCTAGTGCCCTAAAACCAACTGGTTTGGGAGTCACCGGCCCAAAGCTCGCTACATGGATCGAAGATGCTACAAAATATATATATATCTGAAGTCTGAGTAATTAAGTCCGTAGGGGTGTCTTAACACCTGGTGCCCTAAAGCCAACTGGTTTGGGAGCCACCGACCCAAAAGCTCGCTACATAGACGGAAGGTATTGTATATAAATAAAAAGTCAAAATTCAGAAAATCAAAGAAAAAATCAGAAAAATCAGAAAATTATTCCATTGCTCCAAAAAGGTGTGAAATCTGATAGAACTTTAGGACAAAAATATTACTCTCTTATCAACTGCACTTATGACTGTTGTGGGCAAAAATGAGTTGATTAATATTTTGTTGGCTGTGTATATGAAGAATGGTAAAAATAATCGGAGAATTTACTTATTCAGTAATTTAGAATAAAACAAAACAACTAGTAACTTGGAGTAGAAGTTTCACCTGATTAGTCACTAACATCTTTATTCTCTTTTCGCTTGTCTTTTTGCTTTTGTGTGCATTAGTTTTAACTAACTTTTTACTTTGTAAAAATGTTTGTGGGTATCATTGCTGTAAGCCCTCACGAGACTACAACTCGTCCACTAGGGACACCTAGGGGTTTAAAGGCTTGTTTCATATGCTTAATGCAACCGTGATCCCTACGAAAGTGGCTTATTTAATTTATTTATGTTATTTTATTCTATGTTTTGCTCGAGGACTAGAAAAATGTTAGGTTTGGGGGTGTGATGAGTGGTATTTATATCACTATTTCCCACTCATTTAACCTAATATTTGTATAGTTTCTTGAGTTTTATGAACGTTTTGATATGTTTTGTGTTATTTTGTAGATAAAATAAAGTTTGGAAAGCATTGGAGGCAATTTGGGGCAAAAACGGACAAAAATGCGTCAACAGGGATATTTTGGTCTTCTGAGCGTCGCGACGCCCAGACGTCAGCGTCGCGACGTCTAAAATGCGCCGAACAGTGCTAACGTGCGCCGGGTCCACAAATCAGAATTTGAGAAAAGTTTGACTTTGCTAAAATACGCCATGCCACGTGTCACCATCACAGCCGATCTGCTAACGTGCGCCGTGCCACGTGTCATCATCATACGCTGCCCACAATCAGAGTTGACACGTGTCGCCTCGTCATCAGCCATGTCATCGGTCAAAAAGTCAACTTCGCCATGTGTCACGCCACATCATCCGCCACGTCACAAGGTCAACCAAGTCAACTTGCCACGTCAGCATCAGCCAATCACGTGTCGACACGTGTCGCAATTCTATGGTGCCGACATTCTCTTTCCCACGTGTCGCCACGTCATCGCCACGTCACCGCCACGTCAGTGCCATGTCAGCATCAATAATTGAGTATCCTATCCTTATCTGACACGTGGCGGATAAGAATCTCAGCGACCAATCAGAAGCCGCCACGTGTCACAATAATTGAATCCCAACCACTCTGCCACGTGTCACCTTATCATCTTATCCAGAATCTTCAAACCAGCGAACCAGAGCGTGCCACGTCGACAAATTCGGCGTCGCGACGCTGAGGACCTGGCGTCGCGACGCTGGAACCAAATTTTTCTATAAATTCAGCGCGAAATTTCATAATTCAGTGCACTTCCTCTCTCTTCAATTCCTTCTAAAGAGATAGCTTCTCTCTCTAGATTCTTTAGTTTTTAGTTTTTTTTATTTTTTTTTTTTAGTTTTGTAAATAATTTTAATTACTTTTTGTAATAATAGTAATTTAATTTTTACTTTTTACTTTTTACAGTTTTTACTATTTACCATGAGGAGGTAACTTCTCCAGCTAGGGTGAAAAGTAATTCTTTTACTTTTACTATTTAGATTAATCTCCCTTAAAATAATATATTCACTATTTAAAATATTGACTTAAAAAGGATACCGCCAGATTGGTCGGTTGGTAATTTAATTTTGGTTCCGCCTTTATGGCTTGTTGGACTTAATTTGACTTAATCAGGATACCGCCTATATGGTCGGTTGGTATTATTATCACAAGTGTATATATTATTTTATGGGAGATATCTAAATAGTAGTAGTAAAAGTAATTCATTTTACCTTAGCATTTTATTGTATTTTACTTTTCAGCTTTACTTTATGTCTTTTACTTTTATGTCTTACTAGTCCTAGTTATGTGTTAGCTATCTAGGGGTTGTGATGAATTCTAATATCACCGGTTTATAAGGGTTATTTTATAGTTTGGGTAATTTAAAGGTCTACTTATTAAGTCTTAAGCTTAATGCTTCTTGTTGTCTGATCACCAATAAGATTGATGTGGTAAATCTAAAATGAACTAGACATAGGGATTTTAGGTTTCAGCCTTAGACTTAATAGCCCACGATCTTCCTTGAGGATAGATAACCCTTTAATAGATTTCCTTACAGGATAGGAATATACCTGTCGGGCGGGGGTAGCCATAATTGGAACTTAAACTTAATGAATCCAGATAATTTGGTTGACATAGACATATGGTTCAATTGGGTTAAACTGGGTATTTGCGTCTGACCATCGACAGAGGCTTTTGCATAATTTAGTGTTCCAGGTTAGTAAACTGATTTATTACACAAACATAAAATAATCACTTCATCTTTTAAATGATATTAGAATGATTCACAACCCTAGATCTTTGTGTCTTTTGTTATTTTCCTTAGTATTTTCTTTTGTCTTTTTATTTATTTATTTATTTTGTAAAACCACATTCAACCAATCAAACAATTATTTCTTCTCCATTTAATTAGATATTTGTAAATAAATAGATTCAACAATTAATAACAACAGTAGGAATTAAGTCCTCGTGGGATCGATATTTTTATACTACTTGAACGATACGTGCGCTGTTGCGTTATACGTGTGTGTTTACGCCGGTCAGTGATCATCCAATGTTCAAACAACGATTTGATTTGCGCGAGTCCAACTCGTTTTAAGATAAGTACTCAAAGTGCGTATTCTTGAATTATATCGAACTACAATTTTAAATCCAATTTAATTTGTATTCAATACTAATTCTTTATTTAATTCCAAATTAAATCATTACACTTGTAATGTGCCTTTGAGACTTAGATTCTAAATCTAATCTTAATGGGTCTCAAAACCCAATTAATATCCAATGTCAATTTAATTAAAGTCCAATGGGCTTTCAATTAATTTATTAAGGCACAGACTTTGGCAACCAAAGCCCAATAAGGAATCACCATTTGCCACAAAATTAATTTTGGCCCATTAGACCCAATTAATTATTTAAAGGCCCATTAGTTATATTTAGACTTAATGGAATGGTTTTAGGCCCAATTGGATCCAATCCAATTGTCCTAAACCAACTTGGCCCAACCAAGCCCATTAGGCCCAAATACATCAATTTTAGCCCAATTCCAAATAAGCCTAATTAATTAAATTCTAATATTCCAAATATCACAATTTTTTAATTAAAGTGTATAGCCATAATTAATTATTTAAATTAACATTTCCCAAATACCAATTTACATAATTAATCATGCTTTATTATTATCAATAAATGTCCAACATTATTGAAGCAAAATCAATCCCAACATGCTCATTGGGCTCACAGAAATATGGTAATTTTTTCATTAATTTTGATTTCAATCCATTTAAATCACAAATCAATTTATCAATTTATCAATTCATTTTAAACACATCCAATGGTTCAAAATCAAAATCACCATGAGCTAAGGGTTCATATTACATTCGGCCAAGCCTCTTCATTGGAAAAAATTAATCCAATTAATTTTTCATAAAATTGATCATGCATAACTCTAAGTTAACATTATCTAAGCATACTCAAACAAAATATTTGATTAAATCATGCTCAAATCAAAAATATCGAAATTCAAGATTAAGAACCCTCATTCAATTTCATGCTTAAATATGCTCTGATACCATTGTTGGATCTCAAAGATCAATCCCAAGAACATATAAGCATAAAAGAAGTGTGAATACTCAAAGGAATATAGCGGAAATATACTCACATTGAACGGTTGGTTGGATGTGTTGAGAACAAAACTTTTGCCTGCTTTGAAGTTGCTCCAAGCTCCTCCAAAGTTGTATGTTGAAGCTCCAAGCTTGAAGTTTAAGATTCCAAACTCTAGGGAATGGTTTCCCTATCACCTTTGTATGATTCTTTGTGTGCTAGCAATGGAAGAATTTTGCAACGAAACTCTTCATTTTTCTTCCTTGTGATTCTCGTCCAAGCCAAGAGAAAGAGGGGGATAGGGTTTCGGTTGAGAGAGAGAATGAGAGGATGAATTGTTTGACTTGTTATTTTGATTTTCCAAAAACAAAATAATGATATACCAAAATCAAATGTTTGGTAAAAGTCTATCACCTTTCACACTTGTGTAAGAATCAAGTCATCCAAAAATCCCACCAACTTCTATCAAGCAAAAGTTGATAAAGTTGACTAGGTGATGTGACAAGTGGTGGGCCCCACTTTATTCAAAATCTGAGTGGGCCCGCAAACACATTCCGGGTCCAGGTTCGTTAATTTCGAATTAACAAATTTTCCGTTGCGACTTAATTAAATCAAATTTAATTAAATAATAATGTCTCGCAAAATTGTTATTAAAGTCGCTCGCGAATTAATTCTAAATTAATTCATTCGCCCGAATTAAAATCCAATTTTAATTCCGTTATGAAGTGTAATTTCATTAATATATCGAATATATTATTTTATCGATTAATTCTGAATTAATCGTTCTTTCTCTATTAATTGAATTTTATCCCAGATAAAATGTTTCCATAATTAATCCTAGATTAATTTTCTCTCTCTTATAATTAATCTTAGATTAATTATGTTCGAGTCATACGTCATCGGTGAATCTTCGGGAAGCGACCCATGAGATCCCTGGATATGTTGGCAGTAAATTCGGTCGTCGGACTATCCGAACACGTGCGTACCTGGTACAATGTTCTTACCGATTTACAAGATATGGTTGGCTTCTAGCAAAGCGTCGTGCCTACACAATTCTCCAGAAATATTCTTTAAGGAATATATAATCTTTATTAGGTGTAGTATTTAAAGTATTGCGTATTGCAATCCAGTATCAGATGTCACATACAAGGCCTGGGGCTGGATTAGTGTCTGCCCCGTACGAAGCATATATCGGATCACAAGCAACAAGTCTCTATAATCGGATAATCATGACCTTGTCATATTATGCCGACAGTTGCAACATAATAGAGAACCAGTTTTGTATTCCTGCGTGATCAACATCTCCATATGACAGAAGTGATACTTCCGTCTTGACATCACACCCAATACACTACGATTCTCAATAAACCCAGAAGAGGCATATGTAGAGATTCAATCAAGTCCCAAGGATCACAAACATGCATAAAAACGAATAGAATACACAAAGGAGTAAGACGGAATTCATACTCACATTGATGGGTTTTGATGAAATGAACAAAGACCAAAAACGCACTGCATGTTTCTGCTCGGCAGTGAGCTGCGAACAAGGTGGACTGCTCGGCGTGGGGGCTGCTTCCTCCTCCAAGAATCGGCCATTGATGAACCACCATTGAAGCTCCAAGCTTCAAGCTCCAAAAACCAAATCCAAGCTCACAAATTCGTTTCCCTATCACCATAATATAACCCTATGTGTGTGCTAGCACTTCTTCATCTTCTTTGCTTCTCATTTGCTCGGTCAAACCAGAACAAAAACAAGAAGAAACCGGCTTGAAGCCGTGAAGAAAGAAGAGAAAAGAGAGGGAGAGGAAGAGATGCGTAAGTGTGGTGAGAGAGAGAGAAAATGATTTTAGTTTATATACTTTTTTATTTTCCAAAAACAAAAACAAATATATAAATCATTTTCATATATTTCAAAAGTTAAAAAAGCAAAAGTCTATTAATGCTTTTCATCATTTCAACTTTTTATTTTTAAGTCACATCACATCACTTTAATAAAGTGACATGTTGTCAAGTCACATCACTCAAAGTGACAATTGATTTGACGATTGATGCGACTAGCGATATGACGCGCGATTTGACTTGCGTGCCGCACTCGAATTCGAAATACGAATGTGCTCGCAAATAATCCCGGGCTCGGGTTCGCTAATTCCAAATTAACGAATTTTCCGTCGCGTCGTAATTAAATGATTACGCCTAGCGAAATCACTATTCACGTCGCTAACGAATTAATTCTAAATTAATTCGTTCGCCCGAATTAAAATCTAATTTTCATTCCGCGTCGAAATCCAATTTCTTTATAATATATCGAATATATTAATTTTACCGATTAATTCCAAATTAATTGTTCTCTCTCTTTAATGAATATTTTATCCGAGATAAAATATCTCCGCAATTAATCCCAGATTAATTTTCTCTCTCTTCTAATTAATCCTAGATTAATTAAAGTGCGAGTTATACATCATCGGTGAATCTTCAGGAAGCGACCCATGAGATCTCCGGATATGTTGGCAGTAAATACGGTCGTCGGACTACCCGAACACGTAAGTACCTCGTACTACGTTTATACCGATTAACAAGACAAGGTTGGCTTCTAGCAAAGCGCCATGCCTACCCAATTCTCCAGAAATATTCTTACAGGAATATATAGATCTGTATCAAGCGTAGTATACCGTAGTATTGTGTATATCAGCCCAGTATCGGATAGTCACGTGCTAGGGCTGGGGCTGGATAAGTGTCTGCCCCATCCGAAGCACATGTCGGATGTCCGGTAACTAGTCTCTATAATCGGATATACATGACCTTGTCATAATATCTCGATGGCCGGCCAGCACTTAAGAGCACTAATACCGTATCCTGCGTGACATCATCTCCACTATGACTGAAGTGATACTTCCGTCTCGACATCACACCCAATACACTACGACTCTCTGATAAACCCGGAAGCGGTGTACGCAGAACCGGTTAAAGCCCTGTACCACCAAGACCAAAGTCTACCGATTATCGCAAGTATTAGCGACGCAAGTCTCAGGTTAAGACTATACACACCTACCTTGATTTCGGCCTCCCATAGACACATAGTCATAATACCAATGGGATTCCGAGGGGTCTATCCAGAGCGAAGCTGTTTCCCGTACCATCGGTGAAACACAACCTACTATCGCACTTGCATAAGTATCCAATACTTAAATATATGAGAACTATGCGTTGTGCCCTCACAACGCGCACAAGTGCAATACTAGCCTATTCCGCATTATCGATGTCCTGTCTCGATAATACTCCGGCTAGGGATATTTAAATGATTAATCCTTCGGGGATTGATACTGTCTCATATCATCTCAATCCAGGAACTAATCATATGGACCTCTCTTCATTTATATATGGTGATCTAATCACAAATGAAGAGAGTGCAATTTCCTTGTCACATAGTTAATTTGTAACAACAACACCGTGATCTGTACAAATAGTGACGCTATAGGTCATATTATCCAACAATCTCCCACTTGGCACATAGCCAGTCACTCGAGTGTCTAACACCCGAACTATGTACGGTTCGCTCAAATTGCTGAGGAAAGGTTTTCGTCAGTGGATTTGCTTAATTATCTTCTGACGCGATTTATACGATCATCACATCGCCACGATGTATGATCCGAACGAATCAGATGAATATAGAAGTATATATCTGGATCGTCGATGAGACCTTTAATTCCTAGCCTGTGCTGACGCCTAGCTCAGCTGCTAAAAGAACTATATCTAATCTAATTAGATTTATTATCGATCCAAATGGCTTCTATTGCTGCCTCAGATGCAGCAATAATCCGCATTTGTTGTTAATTCGGTAACAGTTATCTTGCTCGGAATATTTCCAACTTACAGTCCCGTTATTCAAACTTTATAGTACCGCAGTATTTACCGGTTTGGAAACTTGCAGCAGTGATCCTAGTCACTTCAAGTTCTCCATCTCCATAGTTTAAGACAACATCTTTGGTTCTCTAAGATACTAATAGATGTCCTTACTTCAATCCAATGACTATCAAATGGATTGTCCCGATTGTGACTCCATATGCTCAAAGCGATGAGACACCAATACAAGTACATTTTAAATGTACAATTTCCAGAGAGTGTTAACAACTCCAAATCTATCCCTGTAGATCTTTATTCCTTGAATAAAGGTTGTTACTCCCCAGAATTCCACGGAGAATTTCTTATGAAAGCCAAGCTTTCATCGATTGTTTTATGGGAATTCATTTCCAAGAAATGACATATTATCATTATTTTACAGGACATTCATGTCAGTGCACTCCCACTAACCCTTTTATATACACAAGAACATTTCGTTTTGAATTATCATATACCCATTATGATTACATCAAAACGATAATTCCTAGAACCTATGCTTGCTTAATCCAAACATGGATCGAATAACCTGCAAACCTTGTTGCTTGTTATGGTACGATAAAACCGACAGGATGTTATAAACATCCTCCGAAAGGTTTCCTTTTCAGGAAAGCGATTTTCCGTTAAGCTGTCATATTTGATAAATGAAATACACAACTTTAGCAAGCATTATCCAAATGGATTTACAATGGCAATAGGTAAAAGGTTTCGTCGGAATCAACACAATGTTGATAACTCTACCTTTTCTTACAAGCCTAGCTTAGTACGTTGGTATGTTGCCTTCCATGTATTCTTCCTCCCTCGAAGACTTATAAAGTACCAATAGGCACAATGCCTTGTGGTACAACAACCAGTATCCAAAATAGTTGTTATACATGGAATCCATTTCGGATTCATGGCACTTTGCCATAATAGGGAGTCGATACCTCGTATCATTTCCTCAAAACGTAGTCGGCGGATATACCTTCATAAGATTGACATCTTTATGAGGTTAGATCAGAAACCCATACCCTAGGTCGTTTTCTGACTCTATCCGATCTACGATTTCTTGTGTATCTGAAGATTAATGGTATAGATTCATCATAGATGAACTATTTGTGTTCCATTAAGGACTTCGTGCCTTGAACAGTATTACTCTGATTTTCATCGAGTATCACTATCCTCCCACTGACCACTGCATATCGGTATTCCTCTCAGGAAAAAAGCATGGTGAGCAACAATCACATTGTTCTCATGTGAGATTTATAAGTATTATACTTATGGTTTCCCTTAGGATAACCTATATTGGCACTTATCCAATTTGGGTCCTTAGTTTGGTATCATCCAAACGTTATGCCTGGCATACCCAAATTGTCAGGAATGAAAACCCGAACCGGTTTCTTTCCCGTTCATATCCTATATGACATCTGTCAAACAGATTTATATGGAACCTTATTCTAAATAAGTTATTGCACTGTTAAAACTTATCCGTTGAAGGAAATGGTTGCTCAGAGCGACTATGATTAGCCTTATCATGTCTAACATGATTCGGTTAATCTGTTCGGACACACACCGTCACTTTGACGTGTTCCGGGAGGAGTCCTCATTTGAAAGAATACTATACTCTTTCAAGTATATAAGAAACTTATTGCTTAAGTATTTTCCATTACGGTCTTACCGTGACGGTATAATACTATAGCCGATCTGTTTGTCTATTTCGTGTCGAAACTCTAAAAGTTTCTGATTTGTGTTCTTCAAAAGAAACACATAACCATAACGTGATGCCACATCCGTTAAAGGTCACGAAATATTCATGTTCACATCTAGCCTAGCTAGATATGGGCCCACTAACTTCACCATGAATAGGGCTAACAGATCGGTGGCACTTACACTATTACCAAGTAAACAGTGTTTTAGGTATTTTACCTAATAAACTAGATTCGCAGACCTTATTTGAATAGTCAAATCAGTCCTAGTACCCACTCTTCAAAAGTGTGGATATACGAGTCTCGTTAAATTGTGTCCTAGACAACAATGCCACAAATAAGTCTCTATTGATCAAATCAATTTGAGCTATTTATTTGTCATTTTATATGTTTGAGATTTTATATATATTCAAAATATAAATTCTGTTATTTACATCTAATGTATTTATCTCAGTATCATCTTTATATAATAAAACACTTAGTGTTCTATAATATAAAGGTTTTATCCGCAACGGATTAAACACTGATATAGAGATAATGTCTCTAGTCAAACTAGTTACATTATAACAGTTCCTAATTTAAGTACACACCCGAAAAGTAGTTCCTAAACTTAGGTATATACGGTCGAAACAGCGACTTTCGTCCCGTTTCCGATTCGCAGAACAATCTCAGCTTGAAGTCAGTATCCTGCTCAAAGCAGATTCTGAACATCAATACATATATTTTATGTACCACACTAAGTATTTAAAATCTAATTTCAATACTAGCTGTGAACATAACTAAGACAAACATTTTTAAAGTAAGAGCCTTGCCCTTTCTTTAATTCCTTCGTGTCTGCCATATCCAAATGGTAGTCACTTTGGGATATTTCAATTATCTTTTCAATATTTCATAAACCTTAGGCCAAGCCTTGGGTTCTTAGAATATCGAAACGATGTGCACCTCGTGCTACATGCCCAATTACAAACTTTGACTTTATCTCCTCTAGAATAGTCAATTAATTCTCCAAGAATTATAAATTGCAATTTTAATACTTCTTAAATCTAAAATTAGATTTATTACAAGTATATTAAATTAAGCATTAAAGTCATCATCACATAAATCTTCCAAAGATTTTATGCTCTACTTATTTTGCTTAATTTTGGGCTTAAGGTATAATAAGTTATTTTATCAAATAAAGTAACCTATTATTTATTCCCAATTATTTAAAATATTTTAATCCCAGATTATATATTAAATATCCAACTTTTCAATTTTATCTTGATTACAATAGTCCAACTATTTAATCAACGATTAGTGGTACTATATATATTATAATGATTATAATAGTCCAACTATATAATCAATATAATCCAAATTAATTAACCTCAATTACATTGATTACTATAATCTAATTATAAAATCAACTGTAAACTGAAATTAATTAATTCAAATATATTGATTAATATAATCCAATTATATATAATCAAGTATAATACAGTCCAACTGTTTATTAAAACAACAATTTAAATATCAGTCCAACTAACATTTAATTACGACGAAATAATTTAAATGAGCGTGTATGGCGAGTAATTGAACGAGTATTGCAAATTCAATTCTTGCCTCCCACTATTTTTCGTCGAGCCTCTAACCCTCTGTCGAGTACTCGGGAAGGTGTTTCCTAGTGGGCTAGGATCCCGTTAAATATCACACAATCTTGACTTTGGCCAACAAATTGTATGATAATTAACTAGGTAGATCTCGAAGATCAATTGGATCTCATCCAACTCCTAGATCCAGTAGGTGGACATCCAAGTCCCAAACATATATCTTATATATGCTTATACATCTAATGTACCCTAACCTAACCTTTTTCTCTGAATCAACTAGGCCTTGGCTTTGGCACAACAAACCTAGTGATCCCAGTCAAGCGCGGACCCATTGACATGGAAGCTTCGTAATCAATGTCAATGGACAAGAAGTGGTCTTGACTTTGGCCAACAAACCACAACTTGGACACGACACCGATATGGAACAAAGCCTCGTGATTCAAACACATCTTTGACGGACAAGGGCTTGACTTTGGCCAACAACCTCTGCCAATCTCGGATCTTGAGTAAGAATCACTCAATGGAAGGAAAAACACTTGATATTTTATGAGGGTTTTTCGCGTGCAATTGGCTACCAATTTATTATCTTTGTTAAGGTCTCATCATCATACACCCTTAAACATGCATTCTAAACACATAATAAAGCGCATATGATAAAATAATAATGATATGCGGATGGATACTTTACATTGATCCTAGATCAAATCTCTCACTTTCTCTCTCCCGCTAGCACAAATATTTCTTCTACCCGTTACACTCCACTTCTAAAGAAACCTCATATACATAGAGGGGAATAGGTGAGAAGATAATACAAAGAATATAAGATAAGGCTGGACACGCAGGTCCAATTAATAAATCAAATTTATTACAATTTCCAAAATCGCCCCACCCGGCTAATATCCATCCGATATACATTATTCAAACATCACAACCATGTATTCATACAAGCATGTTATCAATCAATCTAATCAAATTAATTAATCTTGATAATTAGTGATCATCCAATGTTCAAACAAAGATTTGATTTTGTTCGAGTCAAACTCGTATTGCGAACACGTACTCAAAGTACGATTTCTACGAATTAAATTAATTTACATAATTAAATCCAATTTAATATGCATTTAATTCTAATTCATTTTTAATTCCAAATTAAATATTACACTTTATAAAATAAACCTTTACGACTTAAATTCCAAATTTAATCGTTACGGGTCTCAAAGCCCGATTAATATCCAATATTAATTTAATTAAAGTCCAATAGGCTTTTAATTAATTTCTTCAAGGCGTGGACTTTTGGTCACTCGGGTCAAACCGCAACCAAAGTCCAATCCGGGAGTTACCCCATAAGCCCATAATTAATTTAGGCCCATTAGGCCCAATTAAACGTTAAAGGTTTATTAGTTGCATTTGGGCCTTTTGGAAGCGGTTTTGGGCCTAATTGGATCCAACCAATTTTGGCCTAAACCAACTTTGTACAACAAAGTCCAATAAACCCAATAACAACTAAAAAAGCCCAAATCCAATTTTAAGGCCCATTTTAATTAAATTACAAAATCCAATTTTACAATTCAATTAAACAAAGTGCATTATATGATTAATCAACTAAATCAACATTTCCAAAACACCATATTAGTCCAATTAATCATACTCAATACATATTATATGTCCAACACACAAATTGAAAAATCAAACCCATTACATGCTTTTAATGTCTCGGCCAAAGAGGGAAATTATGCCCAAATCAAATTCAATCCAATTGAACCAAATTAAACATAAATTCAACATCCCCTAATGATTTCCAAGTCATCCAATAAACAAAAAAATCAAAAAACCAAGACAATTTAAGGGATCAAATTTTCGGCCATCACAAGCAAATTGGGGAAAATTGTTCCAAACACTTTTTCATCAAATTGATCTAATCAATCATCAATTAAACAATATTTAAGCATTCTAAATCATCCAATTTCATTAAACATGCTCAAAATCAAATTTACCCAAATTTGTCATGCCCAAAATTTGGGGAAAAATGGATCCAACCAAATTTCATGAAATTGATTATGCACAACATCAATTCAACCTCATTCAAGCATACTATACTAAACAATTTAATCATTAGATGCTCAAATTGAGTTTACCCAAATTAAAGTTTTGACCAACAATAAGCAAATTGGGGAAAATCAATCCAATCAATTTTTCTTCAAATTGATTACATATAACTCTAATTAGATCATATACAAACATTCTTAAACAATCAATTTGTCAGAATCATGCTTAAATCAAAAAGCCCCAAATTAAAGTTTTGTCCAACAATAAGCAAATTGGGGAAAATCAATCCAATTAATTTTTCTTCAAATTGATTACATATAACTCTAATTGAAACATATACAAGAATTCTTAAACAATCAATTTGTCAGAATCATGCTTAAATCAAAAAGGCCCAAATTAACTCAAGAACCCTAAATCGTTTTTATGCACTAATAGCTCTGATACCATTGTAGAGATTCAATCAAGTCCCAAGGATCACAAACATGCATAAAAACGAATAGAATACACAAAGGAGTAAGGCGGAATTCATACTCACATTGATGGGTTTTGATGAAATGAACAAAGACCAAAAACGCACTGCATGTTTCTGCTCGGCAGTGAGCTGCGAACAAGGTAGACTGCTCGGCGTGGGGGCTGCTTCCTCCTCTAAGAATCGGCCATTGATGAACCACCATTGAAGCTCCAAGCTTCAAGCTCCAAAAACCAAATCCAAGCTCACAAATTCGTTTCCCTATCACCATAATATAACCCTATGTGTGTGCTAGCACTTCTTCATCTTCTTTGCTTCTCATTTGCTCGGTCAAACCAGAACAAAAACAAGAAGAAATCGGCTTGAAGCCGTGAAGAAAGAAGAGAAAAGAGAGGGAGAGGAAGAGATGCGTAAGTGTGGTGAGAGAGAGAGAAAATGATTTTAGTTTATATACTTATTTTATTTTCCAAAAACAAAAACAAATATATAAATCATTTTCATATATTTCAAAAGTTAAAAAAGCAAAAGTCTATTAATGCTTTTCATCATTTCTACTTTTTACTTTAAGTCACATCACATCACTTTAATAAAGTGACAAGTTGTCAAGTCACATCACTCAAAGTGACAATTGATTTGACGATTGATGCGACTAGCGATATGACGCGCGATTTGACTTGCGTGCCGCACTCGAATTCGAAATGCGAATGTGCTCGCAAATAATCTCGGGCTCGGGTTCGCTAATTCCAAATTAACGAATTTTCCGTCGCGTCGTAATTAAATGATTACGCCTTGCAAAATCACTATTCACGTCGCTAACGAATTAATTCTAAATTAATTCGTTCGCCCGAATTAAAATCTAATTTTAATTCCGCGTCGAAATCCAATTTCTTTATAATATATCGAATATATTAATTTTACCGATTAATTCCAAATTAATTGTTCTCTCTCTTTAATGAATATTTTATCCGAGATAAAATATCTCCGCAATTAATCCCAGATTAATTTTCTCTCTCTTCTAATTAATCCTAGATTAATTAAAGTGCGAGTTATACATCATCGGTGAATCTTCAGGAAGCGACCCATGAGATCTCCGGATACGTTGGCAGTAAATACGGTCGTCGGACTACCCGAACACGTAAGTACCTCGTACTACGTTTATACCGATTAACAAGACAAGGTTGGCTTCTAGCAAAGCGCCATGCCTACCCAATTCTCCAGAAATATTCTTACAGGAATATATAGATCTGTATCAAGCGTAGTATACCGTAGTATTGTGTATATCAGCCCAGTATCGGATAGTCACGTGCTAGGGCTGGGGCTGGATAAGTGTCTGCCCCGTCCGAAGCACATGTCGGATGTCTGGTAACTAGTCTCTATTATCGGATATATATGACCTTGTCATAATATCTCGATGGCCGGCCAGCACTTAAGAGCACTAATACCGTATCCTGCGTGACATCATCTCCACTATGACTGAAGTGATACTTCTGTCTCGACATCACACCCAATACACTACGACTCTCTGATAAACCCGGAAGCGGTGTACGCAGAACCGGTTAAAGCCCTGTACCACCAAGACCAAAGTCTACCGATTATCGCAAGTATTAGCGATGCAAGTCTCAGGTTAAGACTATACACACCTACCTTGATTTCGGCCTCCCATAGACACATAGTCATAATACCAATGGGATTCCGATGGGTCTATCCAGAGCGAAGCTGTTTCCCGTACCATCGGTTTAACACAACCTCCTATCGCACTTGCATAAGTATCCAATACTTAAATATATGAGAACTATGCCGTTATGCCCTCACAACGCGCACAAGTGCAATACTAGCCTATTCCGCATTATCGATGTCCTGTCTCATTAATACTCCGGCTAGGGATATTTAAATGATTAATCCTTCGGGGATTGATACTGTCTCATATCATCTCAATCCAGGAACTAATCATATGGACCTCTCTTCATTTATATATATGGTGATCTAATCACAATTGAAGAGAGTGCAATTTCCTTGTCACATAGTTAATTTGTACAACAACACCGTGATCTGTACAAATAGTGACGCTATGGGTCATATTATCCAACAACATACACAGAACCTGTTAATGTCCCGGACGACCAAAACCAAAGCGTATTTATTATCGCAAGTACTAGCGATGCAAGTCTCAGGTTAAGACCAAATACACATACCCTGAATCGGATTCCCATAGACACATAGTCATACTACCAATGGGACTCCGAGGGGTCTATCCAGAGCGAAGCTGTTTCCGTACCATCGGTAAACAAAACCTCCTATCACACTTGCATAAGTTTCCAATACTTAAATAGATGAGAACTATGATGTTACGCTTCCGTAACACGCACAAGTGCAATAGTAGTCTATTCCGCATTATCGATGTTCAGTCTCGATAATACTACGACTAGGGATATTTAATGATTAAACCTTTGTGGATTGATATTGTCTCATAACTTATTAATCCGGAACTAATCATAAGGACTTTTATTATTTATATATTCAAGTACTCTAATTACAAAATGATAAAATAGCAATTTTCATTGTCACATAGTTAATTTGTACAAAAACCACAATGTCTTTTACAAATAGTGACGCTATGGTCATAATTGTCCAACAGAAACATCTCACAACTAGCACGGTTCGGGAATGAAGCCCAGGAGTCGCAGCACCTCGTCATCAAACCAATTCAGTTCGGGAATAAATTCTAGAGATCAAAGCATCTCGCAGGGGTGAATCCCAGCGGTCCTAGCACCTCGCCATCAAATCAACTTAGAGATCGAAGCATCTCACAAAAGCAATGAAACAACCGGTAAGTCTGGCAACGGCCGACGAACCACGTAAGCAAAAATGCATGCATGACTTTGATAGGTTGTCACTGTCAGACACTGCACAAGCCCCCATCAAAATGGGGGTGACTGTAGACACAATATTTTGCATATGCCCGATGATGAGCCTCGTATAGAGGCATTACATGAAAAGTCACGGAGGTTGCGGGAAGCGAATACCGGAAGGAAATAAAACCTCCAAAATTAACCCCTCATCGGATTCGGACTCACTAGCCCACCTCGGATTCGCTCAGCCGATGCTTCAAACCTTTGCCTCGGATAGGCCCCAAACACCTGCAACCGACCCATTACCCTGCAGCCCATCCATCCACACGCCAATGCAAGCCCATGCACGCCTAAGCCTTCTGTAGACAACAAAACCTGGGCGACGCATGCTGTTCTAGGCTCGCGGCACAAGTGGGAGTACGGAGTAGTCCGGGGGGAACTAAACCGGAGAATAATGGAGTCGCCACCCGGTGTGAACCGGGACAAAGATTTAAGGCCGCACTCACCCATCGCAAGGGAAGATCTCAAACCGTTGGGTTCAGAATGGTCCCTTACTTATGTCACTTGTGATGATATAATTTGTGCAATGAATCAACCAAGTCTACTCAAAATCATGCTCAAGGGTACTTAGATCTAACATGCTTTCATCTAAATAACTCCTAATCTAAGTTTGCATGCTCGAAAGTAAATCTTTAAACGGCAAACACGCAATAAAACACAACAAGCATGTTGAATAAATAACCAATTTAAACATAAACATAAACTAAACAAAACATCGTGCATAAAGAAACGACCTGCCTGAATAACATAATCATGCTTTGAAAATTAAATAATAAACTAAACTAAATCATGCTTTAAAATAATAAATAAACAACCTATAAACTATAACATGCTCAAATACAATTTTGGATGAGACGAAATATGTGTCTCTTAAGTGGTACGTGGCATTGTATCCCAAGTGCAGACCGTAATACCATCCATTCGGAATCGGCTACAGAATTTACGTCCGGGTTTCCATCCGATATACCACAAAAGGGAACACATATCCCGCTCATCCAACAATCACATCATGCTTCAAACGACTCTCATGCAATGATATTCTTAAAATAAATAAATTAAAACGAAAGATATAAATGAAAAGGTGTCCTCAGGTCTAACCTCTTTTGTCGTCTCAAGAAAGGGCGTTACACGTCCGTTGGAAGGGTGAATGATCCGCTACTTTTCCGATTTGTTTGCTCAATGTTTTTCCTCATTGTTTTGATGTTCGGGCTGCTATTTTTGGTCCGTTTCGCTGCTGTTTCGCTGCACTGTTTCAGGTCACTGTTTTGGTCGTTTAGTGGACTGTTTTGAGGGATTTTGAAGGCTAATGGGGCTGCGGTTTTGAGGGGTTTTTTGGGGGTGTTTATGCAGTTTTTTAGTGCAGTTTTGGGGTGATTTTAGGGCGGTTTTGATGGGTTAAAATCGCACAGAAACTGGGCAGAACAGTGGGGCAAAGGCGGCAGTTTTGCGAGGCAGTGCAGTGGGTTTTGGGACTGTTTTAGGCGTGTAATTGGGGCTGTGTTTAGGGGGCGTTTTGTGCGAATTTAGGGCTGATTTGAGTCTTATTTTGGTGTGAATTAGGGCTGTGAAAGGGGCAGTTAGTGTAGTGGGTTAAGATTGCGGCAATGGGGCTATGTGATGGCTTTAGGAGTGAAGGTGAGAGATGTGTGAAGGAGGAAGGCTTGAGGTTTCGCGGCAATGGGGGAGTTTTGGGGTCTCTTGGGAGTGCAAGAGAGGCTATTGGGAGTGTCTTGGGCGTGATTTGGAGGTATGTGTGTTGGACAAAATGACCCATAGTCACTATTTGCACAGATCATTGTGTTGTTGTAGCAAATTAACTATGTGACAAGGAAATTGCACTCTCATCATTTGTGATTAGATCACCATAGATATATAAATGAAGAGAGGTCCCTATGATTAGTTCCTGGACTGAGAATGATATGAGACAGTATCAGTCCCCGAAGGTTTAATCATTAAATATCCCTAGCCGGAGTATTATCGAGACTGGACATCGATAATGGGGAATAGGCTAGTATTGCACTTGTATGCGTTGTGACGGCACAACGGCATAGTTCTCATATATATAAGTTTCGGATACTTATGCAAGTGCGATAGGAGGTCGTGTTTCACCGATGGTACGGGAAACAGCTTCGCTCTGGATAGACCCCTCGGAATCCCATTGGTATTATGACTATGTGTCTATGGGAGGCCGAAATCAAGGTAGGTGTGTATAGTCTTAACCTGAGACTTACATCGCTAATACTTGCGATAATCGATAGACTTTGGTCTTGGTGGTACAGGGCTTTAACCGGTTCTGCGTACACCACTTCTGGGTTTATCAGAGAGTCGTAGTGTATTGGGTGTGATGTCAAGACGGAAGTATCACTTCAGTCATAGTGGAGATGATGTCACGCAGGATACGGTATTAGTGCTCTTAAGTGCTGGCCGGCCATCGGGATATTATGACAAGGTCATGTATATCCGATTATAGAGACTAGTTACCAGACATCCGACATGTGCTTCGGACGGGGCAGACACTTATCCAGCCCCAGCCCTAGCACGTGACTATCCGATACTGGGCTGATATACGCAATACTACGGTATACTACGCTTGATACAGATCTATATATTCCTGTAAGAATATTTCTGGAGAATTGGGTAGGCATGGCGCTTTGCTAGAAGCCAACCTTGTCTTGTAAATCGGTATAAACGTAGTACGAGGTACTTACGTGTTCGGATAGTCCGACGACCGTATTTACTGCCAACATATCCGGAGATCTCATGGGTCGCTTCCCAAAGATTCACCGATGACGTATAACTCGCACTTAATTAATCTGGGATTAATTAGAAGAGAGAGAAAATTAATCTGGGATTAATCAGGAGAGATATTTTATCTGGGATAAAATATTAATTAAAGAGAGAGAACGATTAATTTGGAATTAATCGATAAAATAATATATTGATATATTATTAGAAATTGGATTTCGACGCGGAATTGAAATTAGATTTTAATTCGGGCGAACGAATTAATTTAGAATTAATTCGTTAGCGACGTGAATAGTGATTTCGCTAGGCGTAATCATTTAATTACGACGCAACGGAAAATTCGTTAATTTGGAATTAGCGAACCCGTGCCCGAGCGTGTTTGCGAGCGCATTCGCATTTCGAATACGAGTACGGCACGCAAGTCAAATCAAGCGTCAAATCGCAAGTCACATCAAACGTCAAATCACATGTCACTTTGAGTGATGTGACATTTGAGTGATTGATATAAGTTGATTTGTGGTGATTGACAAGCATTTAATGCTTTGTTTTTTGAAATAAAAAAGGTAAATGGTTTATTATATATTTTGGAAATTATATAAACCCTTTTACAATTTTTTATTTTGGTAACTCTCTCCTCCTCTCATTCCGTTTTTACGTGAAAAACCCTTTCCCTCTCTTTCTCTCCTTCTTCCTCTCACGGCTTGGAGCCGATTTCTTCCTCAATGTTTCTGGTTTGACCGAATCAAGGAGAAGCAAGGAGAAGACTTAGTGCTAGCACACACATGGGTTATATTATGGTGATAGGGAAACGAATTTATGAGCTTGGAAAAGCTTGAAGCTTGGAGCTTCAATGGGCTCACATGGCCGATTCATGGAGGGACTTGGAGGCACCAAAACCGAGCAGCCCACTGCTTGAAGAAGCCACTGCCGAGCTGGAGAGAGGCAGGAAAAAAAACGGATTTGTTCTTCTTCGCAACAAAACCGATCTATGTGAGTATATGATTCCGCCTTACTTCTTTGATGTGTTCATGCGAATTTTGTGCTTGATTTCATGATTCTTGGGACCTATATTAGAACTCAACAATGGTATCTTGAGCTTTGATCAAGCATGAAAAGTTAGGGTTAAAATTGGGTAAACTCGATTTAGGCATGATTTGGTTGAATTGTTTGATGAAGTATGCTTGAATGAGGTTGAATTGAAGTTGTGTATGATCAATTCATGAAATTGGATTGGATTCAATTTTCCCTAAATTTTGGGCATGACAAATTGGGTAAAATCAATTGAAGCATGATTTGATTAAATTGATGATTAAGTATGCTTAAATGTTGTTGAATTAATGATTGATTGGATCAATTTGAAGAAATTATGTTTGGAACAAATTTCCCCAATTTTTATGTGGCATAAAGTGACAAATTGGGTAAACTGATTTTGAGCATATTTTGTGAATGGATGAATGAGATGCTTAAAGGATGTTAATTAAGATTGATGGATCAATTGTTGAAATTGAGTTTGGAACAAATTCCCCAATTTTTTATGTTGGCATAAAGTGACAAATTTGGGTAAACTTGATTTTGAGCATATTTTGTGAAATTGGATGAATGAGAATGCTTAAAGTATGTTTAATTAAGATTGATTGGATCAATTTGTTGAAATGTGTTTGGAACAAATTTCCCCAAATTGCTTATGTTGGCCGAAATAAAGAACCCTAAATTTCTTGGTGATTTTGTTTGTTTGATCATTGGATGACTTAAAACAATTGGGTAATGTTGTTTTGAAGTTCAATTGATTGAATTTTGATTTGGAACATTTTTCCCAAATTAAAGTGGCTTGGCCGAATTCAATTGAATTGAAATTCATTGTGTTTTTTGATTTTAATTCATTGGATGAATTGAATTGATTTGGGAAATGATGATTGTGGATTCAATTGGATTGAAACCGAATCGGATTGGAAAAACCCCTAATTGCCGAGAACAAAAGCATGTAAATTGGGTTTGATTTTAATAAATTGTGTTGGACACTATTTAATGTTAAAGTGCATGATTAAGTATGCTAATTGATGTTTTAGAAATATTAATTGGGTGGTTAATTGTGTATTACACTTAGGTTAATTAATTATGGAATTTAGAATTTTATAAGTTAATTAATTGGGCTTATTTTTGAAATTGGGCCTTTAGGTTGTGATTGGGCTTTTGGGCTTTGTTGTACAAAGTTGAGTTTAGGCAAATTTGGTTGGATCCAATTGGGCCTAAACCGCATCCATAAAGTCCAATTATGACTTAATGGACCTTAATTATTTAATTGGGCCTAATGGGCCAAAATTGATTTCTGGCTTATGGGGTAACTCCCGGATTGGATTTTGGTTATTCGGTTTGACCCGAGTTGACCAAAAGTCCACGCCTTATAGAAATTAATTAAAAGCCCATTGGACTTTAATTAAATAAACATTAGATGTTAATCGGGCTTTGAGACCCGTTGCGATTAAATTTGGAATTTAAGTCGTAAAGGTTCGTTAATAAAAGTGTAATATTTAATTTGGAATTAAATAGTGAATTAGAATTAATGCGTATTAAATTGGATTTAATTATGTAGTTTAATTTAATTCAAGAATTCGTACTTTGAGTACTTATTCGCAAAACGAGTTTGACTCGAGCAAAAATCAAATCGTTGTTTGAACATTGGATGATCACTAATTATCAGATTAATTAATTGGATTAGATTGATTGATAACATGCTTGTATGAATACATGGTTGCGATGCATGAATAATGTATATCGGATGGATATTAGTCGGGTGGGACAATTTTGGAAATTGTAATAATTTGATTTATTAATTGGACCTGCGTGTCCAGCCTTATCACCTCTATACTCTTTGTATTCTCTTCTCACCTATTCCCCTCAATGTAAATGAGGTTTCTTTAGAAGTGTAGTGTAACGGGTAGAAGTAAATACATGTGCTAGCTTTGGAGAGAGAAAATGAGAGATTTGATCTAGGATCAATGTAAAGTATCCATCCGCATATCATTATTATTTTATTTCATATGCGCTTTATTATGTGTTTAGAATGCATGTTTAAGGGTGTATGATGATGAGACCTTAATAAAGATAATAAATTGGTAGCCAATTGCACGCGAAAAAACCTCGCTCAATATCAAGTGTTTTTCCTTCCATTGAGTGATTCTTACTCAAGATCCGAGATTGGCATTGGGTTGTTGGCCAAAGTCAAGCCCTTTGTCCGTCGAAGATGTGTTTGAATCACGAGGCTTTGTTCCATATCGGTGTCTTGTCCAAGTTGTGGTTTGTTGGCCAAAGTCAAGACCACTTCTTGTCCATCGACATTGATTACGAAGCTTTCCATGGTCAATGGGTCACACTTGACTGGGATCACTAGGTTTGTTGTGCCAAAGCCAAGGCTTAGTTGATTCAGAGGAAAAAGGTTAGGTAATACATTGGATGTATTGGCATATATAAGATATATGTTTAGGATTTGGATATCCGCCTACTGGATCTAGGAATTGGATGGGATCCAATTGATCTTCGAGATCTACCTAGTTAATTATCATACAATTTGTTGGCCAAAGTCAAGATTGTGTGATATTTAACGGGATCCTAGCCCACTAGGAAACACGGTTTCCCGAGTACTCGACAGAGGGTTAGAGGCTCGCCGAAAAATAGTGGGAGGCAAGAATTGAATTTGCAATACTCGTTCAATTACTCGCCATACGCGCTCATTCAAATTATTTCGTCGTTAGATTAAATGTTAGTTGGACTAATATTTAAATTGTTGTTTAATAAACAGTTGGACTGTATTATATTTGATTATATATAATTGGATTATATTAATCAATATATTTGAATTAATTAATTTCGTTTACAGTTGATTTTATAGTTGGACTATAGTAATCAATGTAATTGAGGTTAATTAATTTAGATTATATTTGATTATATAGTTGGACTATTATAATCATTATAATAAATAGTACCACAAATCGTTGATTAAATAGTTGGACTATTAGAATCAAGATATAAAAATGAAAGATTAATGTTTAAGACATAATCCTGGGGAAAATGTATTTAAACGGTTTTATTTTTCAAATTGGGAATAAATTTCAGGATGGTCCTGGAAAAATAATAACTTATTTTATTTGATAAAATAACGTATTATGCCTAAGCCTGGAGTTAAGCAAATAGTAGAGCATAATCTTTGGAAGATCATGTAATGATAACTTAAGTGCTTAATCCATTATGTTTGTCATAATTATGTTCACAGCAAGTATTAAAATTGGATTTTAGATACTTAGTGTGGTACATAAAATATATATATTGATGTTCAGAATCTATTTTGAACAGGATACTGACTTCAATTGAGATTTATCTGCGAATTGAAAACGGGACGAAAGTCGCTGTTTTAACCGTAGATATCTGAATTTAGGAACTACCTTCGGGTTAGTACTTAAATTTAGAAACTGTTATAATGTAGCTAGTTTGACTAGAAACATTATCTCTATATCGCGTATAACCCGCTGCGGGTGTACCTTTATATTCTAGAACACTAAAGTGTTTCATTATATAAAGATGATATTGAGATAAACACATTAGATGTGAATAACAGGATTTATATTTTGAATATAAATAATATCTCAAATATATAACATGACAAATAAATAGCTCAAACTGATTTGATCAGTTAAGAAACTTAATTGTGGCATAGTTGTCAGGGACACTACTAAACAAGAATCGTATATCCGCACTTTTGAAGAGCGGTACTAGGACTGATTTGATTCCATTCAAATAAAGTCTACGAATCTAGTCTATTTGGGCAAAGTGCCTAAAACACTATTTACTTGGTAAAAGTGTAAATGCCACCGATCTGTTAGCCCTACTTCATAGTGAAGCAAGTGGGCCCATGTCTAGCTAGGCTAGATATGGATTGAATATTTCGTGACCTGTACGGATGTGGCATCGCGTATGGTTATGTGTTTCTTTTGAAAACACAAATCGGAAACTTTTAGAGTTTCGACACGAAATAGACAAATAGATCGGCTAAAGTATTAAACCGTCATGGTAAGACTGTAATGGAAAATACTTAAGCAATAAGTTTCTAGTTTTTATGAAAGAGTATAGTATTCTTTCAAATAAGGACTCCTCCCGGAATACGTCAGTTTGACGGTGTGTCCGAACGGATTAACCGAATTTTGTTAGACATAATAAGGTTAATCACGAGTCGCTCTGAGCTACCATTTCCTTCAACGGATAAGCTTTAAACAGTGCAAGAACTTATTTTGAATAAGGTTCCATAATAATCTGTTTGACAGATATCATATTAGATATGAACGGGAAAGAAACCGGGTTTCTCATTCCTGATAATTTGGGTATGCTAGGCATATGTTTGGATGATACCAAACTAAAACCCAAATAGGATAAGTGCCAAATGTAGGTTATCCTAGGGATACCATAAGTATTGTACTTATACACCTCACAAGAGAACAATTAGATTGTTACTCACCATACGGTTTTCCTGAGAGGAATACCGATATGCAGTAAGTGGTAAGTGGGAGGATAGTATAACTCGATGGAAATCGGAGTAATACTGTAATACTGTCAAGGCACTGAATCTTAATGGAACATGAATAGTTCATCCAGGATGAGACTATTACCATTAATCTTCGAATACACAAGAACCGCGTAGGTCGGATAGAGTCAGAAAACAACCTGGGGTATGGGTTTCTGATCGCACCTCATAAAGATGTCATCTTATTGAGGAATACCAACTGACTACGTATGAGGAAGTGATACAAGATATCAACTCCCTAATTATGGCAAAGTGTCATGTAATCCGAAATGGATTCCATGTATATCAACCAGTTTGGATACTAGTTGATGTACCACAAAGGCATTGTGCCTATGGTACTTAAAAGTCTTCTAGGAAGACATACATGGATGGCAACATACCAACGTATAAAGCTAGGCTTTAACGGAAAGGTATCGTTATCAACATTGTGTTGATTACGATTCAACCTTTTACCTGTTGCCACGGTAAATCCATTTGGATAATGCAGATTATTCGATCCATGATTGGATTGAAGCAAGCATTAGGTTCTTGGAATTATCGTTTTGATATAATCATAATGATGTATGATTTAATTCAAAACGAAAATAATTCTAGTGTATATAAGAAGGTTAGTGGGAGCGCACTGATAGTGGCTGTCCTATAAAATAATGATAATACGTCATTTCTTGGAAATGATATTCCCATAAAATAAATATCGGCGAAAGCTTGGCTTTCGCAATACTCTCCTAGAAACCGTACATTGAAAAATGTACGAGACCTGGTGTATCATACGCTTTGAGCATATGGATTCACAAACAGGCCAATCCGAGTGATAGTCACTGGATTGATGTTAAGAACATCCGTTAGTATCTTAGAGAACTAAGGATGCTGTCTTAGTCTATGGAGAAGGAGAACTTGAAGTGACTGGGGTCACTGTAGCAAGTTTCCTATAACCGATAAAGACGACTAAAAGTCGCAAACGGTACTATATAGTTTGAATAACGGTACAGTGAGCTGGAAATCTTCCAAGTAAGATACTGTTACCGAATAAACAACAAATGCGGGTTGTTGCTGCAGCTGAAGCAGCAATAGAAGTCATTTGGGTCGATACAAATCTAATTAGATTAGATATAGTTCTGTTAGCAGCTGAGCTAGGCGTCAGCACAGGCTAAAGAATTAATGGTCTCATCAACGATCCAGATACATACTTAGATACTCATCTGATTCATTCGGATCATATATCGTGGCGATGTGATGATCGAATAAATCGCATCAAGATGATAATCATGCAAATCCGCTGACGAATGCATTCTCAGCAGTTTGAGCCAACCGTACATAGTTCGGTGTGTAGGACACTTGAGTGACTGGCTATGTGCCAAGTGGGAGATTGTTGGACAAAATGACCCATAGCGTCACTATTTGCACAGATCATTGTGTTGTTGTAGCAAATTAACTATGTGACAAGGAAATTGCACTCTCATCATTTGTGATTAGATCACCATAGATATATAAATGAAGAGAGGTCCCTATGATTAGTTCCTGGACTGAGAATGATATGAGACAGTATCAGTCCCCGAAGGTTTAATCATTAAATATCCCTAGCCGGTAGTATTATCGAGACTGGACATCGATAATGCGGAATAGGCTAGTATTGCACTTGTGTGCGTTGTGAGGGCACAACGGCATAGTTCTCATATATATAAGTATCGGATACTTATGCAAGTGCGATAGGAGGTCGTGTTTCACCGATGGTACGGGAAACAGCTTCGCTCTGGATAGACCCCTCGGAATCCCATTGGTATTATGACTATGTGTCTATGGGAGGCCGAAATCAAGGTAGGTGTGTATAGTCTTAACCTGAGACTTACATCGCTAATACTTGCGATAATCGGTAGACTTTGGTCTTGGTGGTACAGGGCTTTAACCGGTTCTGCGTACACCACTTCTGGGTTTATCAGAGAGTCGTAGTGTATTGGGTGTGATGTCAAGACGGAAGTATCACTTCAGTCATAGTGGAGATGATGTCACGCAGGATACGGTATTAGTGCTCTTAAGTGCTGGCCGGCCATCGGATATTATGACAAGGTCATGTATATCCGATTATAGAGACTAGTTACCAGACATCCGACATGTGCTTCGGACGGGGCAGACACTTATCCAGCCCCAGCCCTAGCACGTGACTATCCGATACTGGGCTGATATACGCAATACTACGGTATACTACGCTTGATACAGATCTATATATTCCTGTAAGAATATTTCTGGAGAATTGGGTAGGCATGGCGCTTTGCTAGAAGCCAACCTTGTCTTGTAAATCGGTATAAACGTAGTACGAGGTACTTACGTGTTCGGATAGTCCGACGACCGTATTTACTGCCAACATATCCGGAGATCTCATGGGTCGCTTCCCGAAGATTCACCGATGACGTATACTCGCACTTAATTAATCTGGGATTAATTAGGAGAGAGAGAAAATTAATCTGGGATTAATCACGGAGATATTTTATCTGGGATAAAAATTAATTAAAGAGAGAGAACGATTAATTTGGAATTAATCGATAAAATAATATATTTGATATATTATTAGAAATTGGATTTCGACGCGGAATTAAAATTAGATTTTAATTCGGGCGAACGAATTAATTTAGAATTAATTCGTTAGCGACGTGAATAGTGATTTCGCTAGGCGTAATCATTTAATTACGACGCGACGGAAAATTCGTTAATTTGGAATTAGCGAACCCGAGCCCGAGCGAGTTTGCGAGCACATTCGCATTTCGAATGCGAGTGCGGCACGCAAGTCAAATCAAGCGTCAAATCGCAAGTCACATCAAACGTCAAATCACATGTCACTTTGAGTGATGTGACATTTGAGTGATTGATATAAGTTGATTTGTGGTGATTGACAAGCATTTAATGCTTTGTTTTTTTTTGAAATAGAAAAAGGTAAATGGTTTATTATATATTTTGGAAGGAAATATATAAACCTTTACAATTTTTTTTTTTGGTAACTCTCTCTCTCCTCTCATTCACGTTTTTACGTGAAAAACCCTTTCTCTCTCTTTCTCTCCTTCTTCCTCTCACGGCTTGGAGCCGATTTCTTCCTCAATGTTTCTGGTTTGACCGAATCAAGGGGAAGCAAGGAAGAAGAAAGATAGTGCTAGCACACATGGGTATATTATGGTGATAGGGAAACGAATTTATGAGCATGGAAAAGCTTGAAGCTTGGAGCTTCAATGGAGTCTCATGGCCGATTCTTGGACGGACTTTGGAGGCCAAAACCGAGAAGCCCACTGCTTGAAGAAGCCTCTGCCGAGCATGGAGAGAGGCAGAAAACGCATCTTGTTCTTCTTCGCAACAAAACCGATCTATGTGAGTAATGATTCCGCCTTACTTCTTTGATGTGTTCATGCGAATTTTGTGCTTGATTTCATGATTCTTTGGACCTATATTAGAACTCAACAATGTGTGCTAGGTTTTGAATGGGTGGTGAAGGCCTCTTTTTATAGGCAAAGGAGATGAGACTTTCCTTATTCGAATAGGAAAAGGATTTCTATTTATAGTGACATTTATTCTAATTGGTATCTCATAAGGAATAGATCTCCTAATTTAGGATTGTGATTAGATTTTATTAGGAAAAGGATCTAGGAGATTTCTTCTAATTAGGAATGGATTTTACTTGATTTTAGCATGTGATAAATGTGCATTTACCTAATTAGAGAGGGTATGGGCGTGAATGTGGGTCTAATGGGCGTGGGTTTTGGTCCATGGGTAGGCTTGGGTATTTTGGGTTTGATTTGGGTTTGGTAAGTGGTTTATGTGGGTTTTGGGCCTAAGATAAGCTTTGAAACGGAAGTCCAACAAGCCACCGAAGCCAAACAACGGGATTAAATCCAACAAGAACTTCATTTTCCAACTTTACCCTTCCAACGTCCGTTTCCCGCGACTTTCACAACTAAAGAGGTAGTGTCTCCATACGAGACTCATCATCAGGCTGATATGCAAAAATACAGTGCCTACAGTCGCCCCACTTTGATGGGACTTGTGTAATGTGTAACAGGGACAATCCTATCAAAGTACGTGCAATGCATTTTTACTTACCTGGCTCGCCAGCTGTCACCTGGTCTGCCTGCTGTGCTGAGTTGATAGTGCTAAACCCCGTGCCTAGGGCGTCGTGGTTGCGTCTCCGTACCTTGAGTGCCGCAGTGATGATGTTGGTTGTCTGGATGCTAACCCCGTACCTAGGGTGTCGTGGTGACATCTCCGTACCTAGAGAGCCATGAATATCTGAGTAGTTCACATGCCGTACCTGGCGTGCTAACCCCGTACCTAGGGCGTCGCTGTGGTCTGAATGATAACCCCGTATCTAGGGTGTCGCAGTGACGTCTCCGTACCTAGAGAGCCATAAATGTCTGAATAGTCCAAATGACGTACCTGGCGTGCTAACCCCGTACCTAGGGTGTCGCAGTGACGTCTCCGTACCTAGAGAGCCACAAATGTCTGAATAGTCCAAAAGTCGTACCTGGCGTGCTAACCCCGTACCTAGGGTGTCGCTGTGGTCTGAATGCTAACCTCGTACCTAGGGTGTCGCAGTGACGTCTCCGTACCTAGAGAGCCACAAATGTCTGAATAGTCCACATGCCGTACCTGGCGTGCTAACCCCGTACCAAGGGTGTCGCTGTGCTCTGAATGCTAACCCCTTACCTAAGGCGTCGTAGTTGGATATCTCCATACCTGGAGTGTCGTACCTGGCTGATCTGATATCTCCATACCCGGAGTACCGTACCTGGCTGAACTGATCTGATGATGATGCGGGCCTCGCCCCCCAGAACGCCTTATACGACAGAACTAATGCTGAATCATCGTGGGCCTCGCCCCCAGAATGCCATACCCGGCAAGTCTGATGCTGAACCTAAGGTGGGCCTCACCCCCAGAACGCCTTACACGGCAGACCTAATGCTGAATCATCGTTGGCCTCGCCCCCAGAATGTCATACCCGGCAAGTCTGTTACTAATGTTGATATAATATGGGCCTCGCACCCAGAATGCCATACCCGGCATAGCTAATATTGAATCAATATGGGCCTCGCCCCCTAAATGCCATACCCGGCAAGTCTACTACTTATGCTGATTCTCTCTTTTCCGACATATTATAGTGCCTATCTTTGAGATAATCTTGATAGCTAAACATATTTTTGTCCTCAACGGATGCTTCGCGTCAAAACCAAAGAATCTTCAAAGTACGCAACATACTCAAATTCAATTTTCTGAATAGGTGATCCAAACCAGACTCCTAATGTGTGTGTGCTAAGGCTCTTTCGCAGCACATTCCTTAAGTCAACCAACTCGATGATTTCGCTTCGGAGAATCGGACCAGTGGGTCTAACCAACCTGGATGTCTGGGTCACATTCTGTGTTTACTTCGGCATACTCAACATGATATGGTCTTCTTTTGTTGCATCGTTTCTTTCTCTTCATTCTTTTCCTTCATTTTTTCTTTTTCTTTTCTTTTCTCTTTTTTTTTTCTTTCCTCTTTTTTTTTTCTTTTTTTTTTCACTCACTCACTCCAAGGAATTCTTCCTCTCTGCTGCTGACAACATGGGCTTCGCCCCCTGAGATCCATACCCGAAACTCAAACTCATATGGGCCTCAACCCTCAGATTACTACCCAAATCTAATACAGTGCTTTCGCAGTTTATGATTGGCTCGTCTTTGCTGTTTTCTCTTTTCTGTCTTTGACACCTATGAGCAAAAAACACAACAAACACAAAAAGGGTGCAAAATATGTTACGTGTATGCGTGCATGAGTTGTTTTTTTTTTATATTTTTTTTGGGCCCACCATGGTCTTTCTATTCTTGCCGTAAAGTTTTCTGTTCCTCAGTTTCCTTTTCTCGTTATCCATGTTTGCTAAACTCTTCTTTGACAAGTCTTCCTTTTTCCTAACCCAACGGATATCTATGATGGCTTTTAAGACACGGGGGTTAACATGATGCATGTATGCATGAGATGTATGAGATGTGTGCGATGCATGTAATATATAAGCTCATAAGAAATTTACACTAGTTGGCCCATCATCATTTTAGAAACTTTTGGCCCGATTGCCATAAAGCACAGACTCTTCCCAGTTTAAATGGCCCAACAAGCCAATACGTCATGACAACAAGTCCAACTGAATCCAAATGACAATGGTCCAAAACATAAAGGAATAGTCTCTACTGATCCTACAACTATAGTTCATACGCGGGTTTACAGGGGTATAGACAAAAGCTCCCGTCAATGAAGGATTGCCCACAACTAGGTCTCCCCACTCAAGGGTCCGAGCGACCAAGTGAGTGCACCTTTTTTTATAATTTACGGTATGTGCCAACGAGTTACGGCGTGTGACTGACTGTCAAATGGATTTCTCATTGTAGATTCCCCAAGGGGAGGGTGGATCGTGGCTCTCTTAAGTACCCAAGCCCATTAGGCTCTTATCGCTTGGTGTCAGGAATAAACAACGAGTCCTCCAAATTAGTCCATCACAGTAGGCTACAAGTAGATGATTATCTAGGTGCCTTCACAGCTTTTCCTTATAGAAAGGTAGTGAGTGAAGGAAGACACCAAACCATCACTTAGCATTAAGAATGCCTTTGATTAAATCGTTTTCAACCCACGGTAAACATAATTAACTAAAGCACAAATTACAATCATCACAAGACATTATTTCGGGGCCAATTCTCTTATCCCCAGTGGAGTCGCCAGACTGTAGACAGCAGAACCTGGGCGACACATGTTGTTCTAGGCTCGCGGCACTAGTGGGAGTACGGAGTAGTCCGCGGGGAACTAAACCAGAGAATAATGGAGTCGCCACCCGGTGTAAATCGGGACAAAGATTTAAGGCCGAACTCACCTCTCGGAAGGGAAGACCTCAAACCATTGGGTTCGGAATGGTCCCTACTTATGTCACTTGTGATGATATAATTTGTGCAATGAATCAACCAAGTCTACTCAATAATCATGCTCAAGGGTACTTAGATCTAACATGCTTTCATCTAAATAACTCCTAATCTAAGTTTGCATGCTCGAAAGTAAATCTTTAAACGGCAAACACGCAATAAAACACAACAAGCATGTTGAATAAATAACCAATTTAAACATAAACATAAACTAAACAAAACATCGTGCATAAAGAAACGACCTACCTGAATAACATAATCATGCTTTGAAAATTAAATAATAACTAAACTAAATCATGCTTTAAAATAATAAATAAACAACCTATAAACTATAACATGCTCAAATACAATTTTGGATGAGACGAAATATGTGTCTCTTAAGTGGTACGTGGCATTGTATCCCGAGTGCAGACCGTAATATCGTCCATTCGGAATCGGCTACGGAATTTACGTCCGGGTTTCCATCCGATATACCACAAAAGGGAACACATATCCCGCTCATCCAACAATCACATCATGCTTCAAACGACTCTCATGCAATGATAATCTTAAAATAAATAAATTAAACAAAAAGATATAAATGAAAAGGTGCCCTCAGGTCTAACCTCTTTTGTCGTCTCAAGAAAGGGCGTTACACGTCCGTTGGAAGGGTAAATGATCCGCTACTTTTCCGATTTGTTTGCTCAAACGTTTTTCCCTATTGTTTTGATGTTCGGGCTGCTGTTTTTGGTCCGTTTCGCTGCTGTTTCGCTGCACTGTTTCAGGTCACTGTTTTGGTCGTTTAGTGGACTGTTTTGAGGGATTTTGAAGGCTAATGGGGCTGCGGTTTTGAGGGGTTTTTTGGGGGTGTTTATGCAGTTTTTTAGTGCAGTTTTGGGGTGATTTTAGGGCTGTTTTGATGGGTTAAAATCGCACAAAAACTGGGCAGAACAGTGGGGCAAAGTGCGGCAGTTTTGCGAGGCAGTGCAGTGGGTTTTGGGACTGTTTTAGGCGTGTAATTGGGGCTGTGTTTAGGGGGCGTTTTGTGCGAATTTAGGGCTGTATTTGAGGCTTATTTTGGTGTGAATTAGGGCTGTGAAAGGGGCAGTGTAGTGGGTTAAAGATGCGGCAATGGGGGCTATGTGATGGCTTTAGGCGTGAAGGTGAGAGATGGTGAAGGAGGAAGGCTTGAGGTTCGCGGCAATGGGGGAGTTTTGGAGGTCTCTTGGGAGTGCAAGAGAGGGCTTGGGAGTGTCTTGGGCGTGATTTGTGAGGTATGTGTGCTAGGTTTTGAATGGGTGGTGAAGGCCTCTTTTTATAGGCAAATGAGATGAGACTTTCCTTATTCGAATAGGAATAGGATTTCTATTTGTAGTGACATTTATTCTAATTGGTATCTCATAAGGAATAGATCTCCTAATTTAGGATTGTGATTAGATTTTATTAGGAAAAGGATCTAGGAGATTTCTTCTAATTAGGAATGGATTTTACTTGATTTTAGCATGTGATAAATGTGCATTTACCTAATTAGAGAGGGTATGGGCGTGAATGTGGGTCTAATGGGCGTGGGTTTTGGTCCATGGGTAGGCTTGGGTATTTTGGGTTTTGGTAAGTGGTTTATGTGGGTTTTGGGCCTAAGATAAGCTTTGAAACGGAAGTCCAACAAGCCACCGAAGCCAAACAACGGGATTAAATCCAACAAGAACTTCATTTTCCAACTTTACCCTTCCAACGTCCGTTTCCCGCGACTTTCACAACTAAAGAGGTAGTGTCTCCATACGAGACTCATCATCGGGCTGATATGCAAAAATGCAGTGCCTACACCATCCCAAATAAAAAAATCCCAGGCAAAAGACATGTTAAAATCCCCTCAAATCACCTTCCAATTTAATGAGATTGTGAATATCCTCCTCACCAAATTTACAAAAATACTTTCCCAAAATATATCCCCCAAATTTATTTGATTTGTTTCCTTGATTGAAGATCCCTTGAAAACATTATAAAAATGAGACTTGACCAAACCCTAGGGGGAGGCAACACACCTTGCACAACAATCACAACCTAAAAGCCTTAACTCTCTCTTCTTCACATTGGCTTCACGTAAACAACAACAAGCCAAAAACCCTACTTCTTCTTTTCTTCTTTCACGAAAACAGCAACAAAACTAAGTCACAAACCGACACACACAAGCAACAAAACTAAGCCACAAACAGTAGCTCTCCACTGACACATACGACACAAAACTAAGCCACAAACCGACACACAAAGCCACAATCACAAGAAACCTGCCACCGAAACCAAAAGAGAAACAAACCAACGTGAGCCAAAATAACCAACCTGCGTGAACCAAGACACAAAACCAGCCCCAAACAACTGAAACCAAAGCAGCAAAAACACCCCCTAAAAATCGCATAAATAGTATCCAAAATAGTCCTTAAAAAACAACAAGACAACGCAAAAACAACAAAACACCAAGCATCAAAAACCAAACCAGAAACTAGCTAAAAAACTGAACAAGAAAACTACAGAAACAACGCCCAAAAATAAAAGAAAACAGCAGCTCAAACCACCGAAACAGCCCCCAAAAAAAGAAGTAAAAACAACCAAAATAGCAGCCCAAAATCACCAAAAATAGTAGCCAAAACAACCAAAATAGCAGCCTAAACAACCAGCAAAATCGTGAACTAGAAGCACAAAAACAGCGAAGCAAAACAGGGAAACAGTGAGCAGAAATAGCGAAACAGCAAACCAACAATCCTTCCGGTGACGGCTTAATGTACCTCCAAAAAAGCAACTTAAAAGGTAAGATCTGAGGGCACCCTGTACTATATTTATTTTGTTGTTCCGGACACGGCATGTCTGGCTGGACGTGAAATATGTCCAACCGGGTATGCGAAGTCCTACATTAAAGACGGCCAAATTTCTGGTCACATTATTTCTTTTCTTCTTCAGTATTTTATTATTTATTTTTATCTATTTTCCGCTATTTATCTTTTTTATTTATTTATTTCTCGTTATTTTATTATTCCACATCTAGTTTGTTATTTATCTTTTTATTTCGCCTTTATTTTATTCATTCATTTGATGATTATCCGCATATGCATTATTATTTCATGCCTATTTTTTTATTGCATTAATGCTTGTGTGTGGTGTTATCCCTCATGGTATATTGGATAGAAACCCATACATAAATTCTATAGCCGAATCTGAATGGACGGTAGTGCGGTCTGTACTTGGGATACAACTTCATGTACCACTCGGGAAATACTGATTTATGCATGATTAACCCCTCTTTTGTTTACTATTTATTTATTGACGATTTATTTGTTTTTTATTATTATGATTCTTGTCATCGTACCATGTATTTCTTAATTTATTTTCTTTTATTTATGTTCATGTTTTTGGGTGTGCAAATTTGTGTGTTTATTTGAATTATCTTGCATGAACTGCATAAGACTTGGCTATATCATTGTGTGAACCCGTCCATTATACAGGCATAAGTAAGAGACCATTCCGAACCCAACGGTTTGAGATCTTCCCTTGCGAGGGGTGAGTGCGGCCTTAAATCTTTTCCCAGTTCACACTGGGTGGCGACTCATTTATTCTCTTGTTTAGTTCCCCGCGGGCTACTCCGTACTCTCTACGGGCTGCGAGCCCAACAGTGTCATGGTCGCCGAATATCATAGGCATAGTGGTAAACCCCGGTTCGCTCCTACACTACCCAAACACGAAGCATAAGGTTGGTTAGACATTCTAACCTTCTCATCTTCTGTTTGCGGACACATCTTCTTCGAAAGATGAATCCCATGTCTGAACGAAATATTTGATGTTTTATAGTTATCAAAATTGTACCGTTCCAAGATCTTATCTTTGTACATTGATTGGGATAACCCAATCAACTTCCTCTCTCTATCTCTATAGAGTCTTATGCCTAAAACATAGGAAGCTTCTCCCAGGTCCTTCATGGAGAAATTCTTACAGAGGTAAGCTTTGACGCCCTGCATCATCCCTATATCATTCCTAATGATTAGGATGTCGTCAACATAGAGGACTAAAAATACCACCATGCTCCCACTGGCCTTCGGATACACACATGATTCTTCCGAATTCTTGAGAAAACCAGACAATCTAATAATCTTTTCTAACTGAAGATTCCAACTTGGTGAACCTTGTTTAAGTCCATAAATAGACTTATTAAGCTTACATATCATACCCGAGTTATCGCTGGATGCAAAACCCTCCGGCTATTCCATATAGATTTCTTCATCAAGAAATCCATTTAGAAAAGCTGTTTTGAAATCCATTTGCTAAATCTCGTAATCATGATAAATAGTTATAGAAAGAAAAATCCTAATAAACTTAAGCATTGCTACTGGTGAAAAAGTTTCATCATAGTCAACGCCAGGTCGCTGCGTGTAACATTTTGCTACCAGTCGGGCCTTATAGGTTTCAACATTTCCATCAGGCCCGCGCTTCCTCTTGTAAACTCATTTACAACCGATAGGAACAATTCCTTCGAGAAGCGAAAACCAAGTCCCAAACTTGATTCTCATACATTGAGTCTAACTCGGATTTTCTAGGATCTTGCCACTTCACGGAGTCGATGTCCAACATCGATTCTCTATATGTAAAGGGTCAGTCTCTTCAACTAAGAGACTCGAACTATTTTCTTGTATCAAATACAAGCGTTCAGGAGGTCTAGATACACTTTGTGACCTACGGAGTGTGTGTGTTGAAGGTTTTTTCATCTACTTGAACTTCAGGTTCCTCCATTGGCTCGTTGTTTTCAGTTAGACTCCATCAAGTTCAACCTGTCTAAGATTACCACCTTCTGACAAAAATTATACCTCTAGAAATTTTTACGAAGCGAGCTACAAACACATTTAGATGCTCGGAATCATAGACCATATATCCCTTCGTATTTGAATATATCCAACAAACCCTAAACTTTTACCCTCGAGGCGAAAGCTTATCTCTGACCATCTACGGTATTAGTGCTCTTAAATGATGCCGGCCATGGGATATTATGACAAGGTCATGTATATCCGATATAGAGACTAGTTTACCAGACATCCGACATGTGCTTCGGACCGGGGCAGACACTTAATCCAGCCCCAGCCCTAGCACGTGAACTATCTGATACGGGCTGAATATACGCAATACTACGTTAAAACGATTAATTTGGAATTAATCGATAAATTAATATATTCTATATTATAACGAAATTAGATTTCGACGCAGAATTGAAATTAGATTTTAATTCGGGCGAACGAATTAATTTAGAATTAATTCGTTAGCGACGTGAATAGTGATTTCGCTAGGCGTAATCATTTAATTACGACGCAACGGAAAATTCGTTAATTTGGAATTAGCGAACCCGAGCCCGGGATTGTTTGCGAGCGCATTCGCATTTCGAATTCGAGTGCGGCACGCAAGTCAAATCAAGCGTCAAAATCGCAAGTCACATCAAGCGTCAAATCACATGTCACTTTGAGTGATGTGACATTTGAGTGATTGATGTGATTGATTTGAGGTGATAGACAAGCATTTAATGCTTTGCTTTTTGAAATAAAAAAGTAAATGGTTTATTAAATATTTTTGGAAATTATATAAACCTTTTACAATTTTTATTTCTGACTCATTCTCTCTCTCCCATTTACGGTATTAGGCTTTTTGGAGCCAAAAAATTCTTCATCTTCTCTCTCGGTCTTGGACCGTTTCTTCATCTCTTTCTCTCTGGTTTGACCGAAAGAATTGGAGAAGCAATGATCTTGTTGCAAGATCTATGTGCTAGCACACTCATGGAGGCATACTAAGGTGATAGGGAAGTGAGTTCGTGAGCTTGGAAGCTTGAAGCTTGGAGCTTCAATGGTGTCCATCAATGGCCGAACCTTGAGAAGCCGAACCAGTCACCACCGTGCAGCCCCTACCACGCGCAGCTCACTGCCGAGCAAGGAGAGCAGTTTCGTCCATCTTTGTTGCATCTCTACCGATCAATGTGAGTTATTCCGCACCTCCTTTGATATGTATTCAACTCGTTTATGCATGATTTATGATCCTTGGGACTTGATTGAAACTCAACAATGGTATCTTGAGCCATTTGTGCATAAAACGTTTTTAGGGTTCTTGAGCAAAATTTGGGGCTTTTTGATTTAAGCATGATTTTGACAAATTGTTTGTTTAAGAATGTTTGTATATGAATAACTTAGAGTTATATGTAATCAATTTGAAGAAAAATTAATTGGATTGATTTTCCCCAATTTGCTTATTGTTGGCCAAAACTTTAATTTGGGTAAACTTGATTTTGAGCATGTTTAATGAAATTGGATGATTTAGAATGCTTAAAGTATGTTTAATTGAGGATTGATTGGATCAATTTGTTGAAAATTAGTTTGGAACAATTTTCCCCAAATTGCTAATGTTGGCCGAATTTAGTAAGTGCCCTAATGTCTTGGATTTTTGATTTTTTGTTCATTGGATGACTTGGAAATCATTTAGGGATGTTGAATTTATGTTTAATTTGGTTCAATTGGATTGAATTTGATTTGGACATAATTTTCCCCTTATGGCCGAGACTTTAGCATGTGTTTATTGGGTTTGATTTTGATCAAATTATGTTGGACATGATTAATTGATGATAAGCATGATTAATTGGACAAATTTAGTGTTTTGGAAACTTTGATTTGGGTAATTAATAATGCTATACACTTTAGGTAATTTAATTGGGAAATTTGGAATTTTTGGAATTAAATTATTGGGCTTAAAATTGGATTTGGGCTTTTAAAGTTGTTATTGGGTTTATTGGACTTTGTTGTACAAAGTTGGTTTAGGCCAAAATTGGTTGGATCCAATTAGGCCAAAACCGCTTCCAAAAGGCCCAAATGCGACTAATGAACCTTTAACGTTTAATTGGGCCTAATGGGCCTAAATTAATTTATGGGCTTATGGGGTAACTCCCGGATTGGATTTTGGTTATTCGGTTTGACCCGAGTTGACCAAAAGTCCACGCCTGAAGAAATTAATTAAAAGCCCATCGGACTTTAATTAAATTAATATTGGATATTAATCGGGCTTTTTGAGACCCGTAACGATTAAATTTGGAATTTAAGTCGTAAAGGTTTATTTTTAAAGTGTAATATTTAATTTGAATTAAATAATGAATTAGAATTAAATGCGTATTAAATTGGATTTAATTATGTAATTTAATTTAATTCGTAGAATTAGTACTTTTACTTATTCGCAAAACGAGTTTGACTCGAACAAAATCAAATTGTTGTTTGAACATTGGATGATCACTAATTATCAGATTAATTAATTTGATTAGATTGATTGATAACATGCTTGTATGAATACATGGTTGTGATGTTTGAATAATGTATATCGGATGGATATTAGTCGGGTGGGGAGATTTTGGAAATTGTAATAAATTTGATTTATTAATTGGACCTGCGTGTCCAGCCTTATCACCTCCTATTCTTTGTATTCTCTTCTCACCTATTCCCCTCAATGTAAATGAGGTTTCTTTAGAAGTGTAGTGTAACGGGTAGAAGAATATTTGTGCTAGCGGGAGAGAGAAAGTGAGAGATTTGATCTAGGATCAATGTGTAAAATATCCATCCGCATATCATTATTATTTTATCATATGCGCTTTATTATGTGTTTAGAATGCATGTTTAAGGGTGTATGATGATGAGACCTTAACAAAGATAATAAATTGGTTGCCAATTTGCACACGAAAAGCCCTCATCAAATATCATGCGTCTTTTCCTTCCATTGAGTGATTCTTGCTCAAGATCCTAGATTGGCATGGGTTGTTGGCCAAAGTCAAGCCCTTGTCCGTCGAAGATGTGTTTGAATCACGAGGCTTTGTTCCATATGGTGTCTTGTCCAAGTTGTGGTTTGTTGGCCAAAGTCAAGACCACTTCTTGTCCAACGACATTGATTACGAAGCTTCCATGTCAATGGGTCCGCGCTTGACTGGGATCACTAGGTTTGTTGTGCCAAAGCCAAGGCCTAGTTGATTCAGAGGAAAAGGTTAGGGTATACATTCGATGTATAGGCATATATAAGATATATGTTTGGGACTTGGATGTCCACCTACTGGATCTAGGAATTGGATTGGATCCAATTGATCTTAGAGATCTACCTAGTTAATTATCATACAATTTGTTGGCCAAAGTCAAGATTGTGTGATATTTAACGGGATCCTAGCCCACTAGGAAACACGGTTTCCCGAGTACTCGACAGAGGGTTAGAGGCTCGACGAAAAATAGTGGGAGGCAAGAATTGAATTTGCAATATTCGTTCAATTACTCGCCATACGCGCTCATTCAAATTATTTCGTCATTAGATTAAATGTTAGTTGGACTAATATTTAAATTGTTGTTTTAATAAACAGTTGGACTGTATTATACTTGATTATATATAATTGGATTATATTAATCAATATATTTGAATTAATTAATTTCAGTTTACAGTTGATTTTATAATTGGATTATAGTAATCAATGTAATTGAGGTTAATTAATTTGGATTATATTTGATTATATAGTTGGACTATTATAATCATTATAATATATATAGTACCACTAATCGTTGATTAAATAGTTGGACTATTGTAATCAAGATAAAATTGAAAAGTTGGATATTTAAAATATAATCTGGGATTAAAATATTTTAAATGATTTAATTTTCAAATTGGGAATAAATAATAGGTTACTTTATTTGATAAAATAACTTATTATACCTTAAGCCCAAAATTAAGCAAAATAAGTAGAGCATAAAATCTTTGGAAGATTTATGTGATGATGACTTTAGTGCTTAATTTAATATACTTGTCATAAATCTAATTTTAGATTTAAGAAGTATTAAAATTGCAATTTATAATTCTTGGAGAATTAATTGACTATTCTAGAGGAGATAAAGTCAAAGTTTGCAATTGGGCATGTAGCACGAGGTGCACATCGTTTCGATATTCTAAAAACCCAAGGCTTGGCCTAAGGTTCCTAAAATATTGAAAAGGATAATTGACATATACCAAAGTGACTACCATTTGGATATGGAAGACACGAAGGAATTAAAGAAAGGGCAAGGCTCTAACTTTAAAAATAATTGTCAAAGTTATGTTCACTACTAGTATTGAAATTGGATTTTAATACTTAGTGTGGTACATAAAATATATGTATTGATGTTCAGAATCCGCTATGAGCTGGATACTGACTTCAAGCCGAGATTTCTCTGCGAATCGGAAACGGGACGAAAGTCGCTGTTTCGACCGTAGATACCTAAGTTTAGGAACTACCCTTTGGGTATATACTTAAATTAGGGACTGTTATAATGTAACTAGTTTGACTAGAGACATTATCTCTATATCAGTGTTTAATCCGTTGCGGATAAACCTTTATATTATAGAACACTAAGTGTTTTATTATATAAAGATGATATGAGATAAATACATTAGATGTAAATAACAGAATTTATATTTTGAATATAAATAAAATCTCAAACATATAAAATGACAAATAAATAGCTCAAATTGATTTGATCAATAGAGACTTATTTGTGGCATTGTTGTCTAGGACACAATTAACGAGACTCGTATATCCACACTTTTGAAGAGTGGGTACTAGGACTGATTTGACTATTCAAATAAGGTCTACGAATCTAGTTTATTAGGTAAAGTACCTAAAATACTATTTACTTGGTAATAGTATAAGGGCCACCGACTGTTAGCCCTATTCATGGTGAAGTAAGTGGGCCCATATCTAGCTAGGCTAGATGTGAACATGAATATTTCGTGACCTTAACGGATGTGGCATCACGTTATGGTTATGTGTTTCTTTTGAAGAACACAAATCGGAAACTTTTAGAGTTTCGACATGAAATAGACAAACAGATCGGCTATAGTATTATACCGTCACGGTAAGACCGTAATGGAAAATACTTAAGCAATAAGTTTCTTATATACTTGAAAGAGTATAGTATTCTTTCAAATGAGGACTCCTCCCGGAACACGTCAAAGTGACGGTGTGTCCGAACGGATTAACCGAATCATGTCAGACATGATAAGGCTAATCATGAGTCGCTCTGAGCTACCATTTCCTTCAACGGATAAGTTTTTAACAGTGCAATAACTTATTTAGAATAAGGTTCCATATAAATCTGTTTGACAGATGTCATATAGGATATGAACAGGGAAGAAACGAGGTTTCTCATTCTTGATAATTTGGGTATGCCAGGCATAACGTTTGGATGATACCAAACTAAGGACCCAAATTGGATAAGTGCCAATATAGGTTATCCTAAGGGAAACCATAAGTATAGTACTTATAAATCTCACATGAGAACAATGTGATTGTTGCTCACCATGCGGTTTTTCCTGAGAGGAATACCGATATGCAGTGGTCAGTGGGAGGATAGTGATACTCGATGAAAATCAGAGTAATACTGTTCAAGGCACAAGGTCCGTAATGGAACACAAATAGTTCATCAATGATGAATCTGTACCATTAATCTTCGAATACACAAGAACTGAGTAGATCGGATAGAGTCAGAAAACGACCTAGGGTATGGGTTTCTGATCTAACCTCATAAAGATGTCAATCTTATGAAGGTATATCCACCGACTACGTTTTGAGGAAGTGATACGAGGTATCGACTCCCTATTATGGCAAAGTGCCATGAATCCGAAATGGATTCCATGTATAACAACTATTGAATACTAGTTGTTGTACCACAAGGCATTGTGCCTATTGGTACATTAAACGTCTTCAAGGAAGACATACATGGAAGGCAACATACCAACGTACAAAGCTGGGCTTTTGACGGAAAGGTATCGTTATCAACATTGTGTTAATAACGGTTCAACCTTTTACCTGTTGCCATGGTAAATCCATTTTGAAGATGCTTGTTGATAACTGCATATTTCATTTATGAAATGTGTCAGTTGCAGATCAAAATCGCTTTCCTGAAAAGGAAAACTTTTGGAGGATGCTTACAACATCCTGACGATTTTGTATAACCGACAAACAAGGTTTGCGGGTTATTCGATCCATGTTTGGATTGAAACAAGCATAAGGTTGGAACTGACGTTTTGAAATAATCATAATGGTTTATGATTTGACTCAAAACGAAATAATTCTTGTGTATATAAGGAGGTTAGTGGGAGGGCACTGACAATGAAATTCCCATAAAGCAATTGGTGAAAGCTTGGCTTTCATAGATATTCTTTCATAGAAATTCTCCGTAGAATTCTGGGGAGTAACAACCTTTATTCAAGGAATAAAGATCTACAGGGATAGATTTGGAGTTGTTAACACTCTCTGGAAATTGTACATTTAAAATGTACTTGTATTGGTGTCTCATACGCTTCGAGCATATGGAGTCACAATCGGGTCAATCCAAGTGATAGTCATTGGATTGAAGTTAAGACATCTATTAGTATCTTAGAGAACTAAAGATGCTGTCTTAAATTATGGAGTAGGAGAACTTGAAGTGACTAGGATCACTGCTGCAAGTTTCCAAACCGGTAAATACTGCGGTACTATAAAGTTTGAATAACGGGACAGTGAGCTGGAAATCTTCCGAGCAAGATAACTGTTGCCGAATAAACAACAAATGCGGATTATTGCTGCAGCTGAGGCAGCAATAGAAGCCATTTGGATCGAAATAAATCTAATTAGATTAGATATAGTTCTTTTAGCAGCTGAGCTAGGCGTCAGCACAGGCTAAGGAATTAAAGGTCTCATCGACGATCCAGATATATACTTCTATATCATCTGATTCGTTCGGATCATACATCGTGGCGATGTGATGATCGTGTAAATCGCGTCAGACGATAATTAAGCAAATCCGCTGACGAAAACCTTTCCTCAGCAATTTGAGCGAACCGTACATAGTTCGGGTGTGGGACACTTGAGTGACTGGCTATGTGCCAAGTGGGAGATTGTTGGACAAAATGACCCATAGCGTCACTATTTGCACAGATCATTGTGTTGTTGTAGCAAATTAACTATGTGACAAGGAAATTGCACTCTCATCATTTGTGATTAGATCACCATAGATATATAAATGAAGAGAGGTCCCTATGATTAGTTCCTGGATTGAGAATGATATGAGACAGTATCAGTCCCCGAAGGATTAATCATTAAATATCCCTAGCCGGAGTATTATCGAGACTGGACATCGATAATGCGGAATAGGCTAGTATTGCACTTGTGTGCGTTGTGAGGGCACAACGGCATAGTTCTCATATATAAGTATTGGATACTTATGCAAGTGCGATAGGAGGTCGTGTTTCACCGATGGTACGGGAAACAGCTTCGCTCTGGATAGACCCTTCGGAATCCCATTGGTATTATGACTATGTGTCTATGGGAGGCCGAAATCAAGGTAGGTGTGTATAGTCTTAACCTGAGACTTACATCGCTAATACTTACGATAATCGATAGACTTTGGTCTTGGTGGTACAGGGCTTTAACCGGTTCTGCGTACACCACTTCTGGGTTTATCAGAGAGTCGTAGTGTATTGGGTGTGATGTCAAGACGGAAGTATCACTTCAGTCATAGTGGAGATGATGTCACGCAGGATACGGTATTAGTGCTCTTAAGTGTTGCGCAACCATCGGGATATTATGACTAGGTCATGCATATCCGATTATAGAGACTAGTTACCAGACATCCGACATGTGCTTCGGACGGGGCAGACACTTATCCAGCCCCAGCCCTAGCACGTGACTATCCGATACTGGGCCGATATACACAATACTACGGTATACTACGCTTGATACAGATCTATATATATTCTGTAAGAATATTTCTGGAGAATTGGGTAGGCATGGCGCTTTGCTAGAAGCCAACCTTGTCTTGTAAATCGGTATAAACGTAGTACGAGGTACTTACGTGTTCGGATAGTCCGACGACCGTATTTACTGCCAACATATCCGGAGATCTCATGGGTCGGTTCCTGAAGATTCACCGATGACGTATGACTCGCACTTTAATTAATCTGGGATTAATTCGATGAGAGAGAAAATTAATCTGGGATTAATTACGGAGATATTTTATCTCGGATAAAATATCGTTAAAGAGAGAGAACGATTAATTTGGAATTAATCGATAAATTAATATATTCGATATATTATAACGAAATTAGATTTCGACGCGGAATTGAAATTAGATTTTAATTCGGGCGAACGAATTAATTTAGAATTAATTCGTTAGCGACGTGAATAGTGATTTCGCTAGGCGTAATCATTTAATTACGACGCAACGGAAAATTCGTTAATTTGGAATTAGCGAACCCGAGCCCGGGATTGTTTGCGAGCGCATTCGCATTTCGAATTCGAGTGCGGCACGCAAGTCAAATCAAGCGTCAAAATCGCAAGTCACATCAAGCGTCAAATCACATGTCACTTTGAGTGATGTGACATTTGAGTGATTGATGTGAATTGATTTGAGGTGATAGACAAGCATTTAATGCTTTGCTTTTTGAAAAAAAAGTAAATGGTTTATTAATATTTTTTGGAAATATATAAACCTTTTACAATTTTTATTTTCTAACTCATTCTCTCTCTCTCATTTACGGTATTAGGCTTTTTGGAGCCAAAAACTTCTTCATCTTCTCTCTCGGTCTTGGACCGATTTCTTCATCTCTTTCTCTGTCTGGTTTGACCGAAAGAAATTGGAGAAGCAATGATCTTGTTACAAGATCTATGTGCTAGCACACTCTTGGAGGCATACTAAGGTGATAGGGAAGTGAGTTCGTGAGCTTGGCAGCTTGAAGCTTGGAGCTTCAATGGTGTCCATCAATGGCCGAACCTTGGAAAGCCGAACCAGTCACCACCGTGCAGCCCCTACCATGCGCAGCTCACTGCGAGCAAGGGAGAGCAGTTCGTGGTCCATCTTTGTTGCATCTCTACCGATCAATGTGAGTTATTCCGCACCTCTTTTGATATGTATTCAACTCGTTTATGCATGATTTATGATCCTTGGGACTTGATTGAAACTCAACAACCCCGAGGTTTGAAGCACCTCGCCATCACTCACTCAGTTCGAGAACAAATCCCAAGATCGAAACATCTCACACTTGGTGGTTCGGAAATAAGTCAAAGAGGCGAAGCACCTCGCCATCAACTCAACTCAGTTTCGAGAACAAAATCCTAAGACGAGCACTCACACCTCGGTGGTTTGGGACAAAGACAAGGTCGAAGGCACCTCGCCATCAACTCAATTCAGTTTCAGGAAAAAATCCCAGAGATCAAGCATCTCACACTCGGTGGTTCGGGAATAAGCCCAGCGGTCGAAGCACCTCGCCATCACTCAATTCAGTTCGGGAACAATCCATGAGATCGAAGCATCTCACACTTAGTGGTTAATGAACAAAAGCCAGAGGTCGAAGCACTTCGCCATCAACTCAACTCAATTCGGGAACAAATCCCAGAGATTGAAACATCTCACATTCGGTGGTTCAGGAACAAGACCCCGAGGTCGAAGCACCTCGCTATCAACTCAACTCAGTTCGGGAACAAATCCCAGAGATTGAAGCATCTCACATTCGGTGGTTCGGGAACAAGGAGGTCGAAGCACCTCGCCATCAACTCAACTTAGTTCGGGAATAAATCCAAGAGATCGAAGCATCTCACACTCGGTGGTTCGGGAACAAGACCCATATGTCGAAGCACCTCGCCATCAACTCAACTCAGTTCGGAAAAAAAATCCCAGAGATCGAAGCATTTCACACTCGGTGGTTCGGGACAAGTCCCCGAGGTCGAAGCATCTCGCCATCAACTCAACTCAGTTTAGGAACAAATCCCAAAGATCGAAGCATCTCACACTCGGTGGTTCGGGAACAAGACCCAGAGGTCGAAGCACCTTGCCATCAACTCAACTCAGTTCGGGAACAAATCACAAAGATCGAAACATCTCAAACTCGGTGTTTCGGGAACAAAGCCCAGGGGTCGAAGCACCTCGCCATCAACTCAATTGAGTTTGGGAAAAAAACCCAGAGATCAAATCATCTCACACGCGGTGGTTCAGGAACAAAGTCCAGGGGTCGAAGAACCTTGTCATCAACCCAATTCAGTTCGAAAACAAATCCCAGAGATCGAAGCATCTCACAAACGGTGGTTCGGGAACAAAACCCAGAGGTCAAAGCACCTCGCAATCAACTCAACTCAGTTTGGGAACAAATCCCATAGATCGAAACATCTCACACTCGGTGGTTCGGAACAAAACCCAGGGGTCAAAACACCTCACCATCAACTCAACTCAGTTCAGGAACAAATCCCAGTGGTCGAAACATCTCACACTCGGTGTTTCGGGAACAAAACCCAGGGGTCAAAGCACCTCGCCATCAACTCAACCCAATTCGGGAACAAATCTCAGAGGTCGAAGCATCTCACACTCGGTGGTTCGGGAGCAAAACCTAGGGGTCAAAGCACTTCGCCATCAACTCAACTCAGTTCGGGAACAAATCCTAGAGGTTGAAAGATCTCACACTCGGTGGTTCGGGAACAAAACCCAGGGGTCAAAGCACCTCACCGTCAACTCAACTCCGTTCAGGAACAAATCCCAGAGGTCGAAGCATCTCACACTTGGTGGTTCGGGAACAAAACCCAGGGGTCAAAGCACCTCACCATCAACTCAACTCAGTTCCGGAATAAATCCCAGAAGTCGAAGCATCTCACAAAAGCAGCAAAACAATAGGTAAGTCTGGTAACGGCCAACGAACCAGGTAAGAAAAATTGCATGCGTGACTTTGATAGGGTTGTCACTGTCACACACTGCACAAGCCCCATTAAATTGGGGCGACTGTAGACACTACATTTTTTCATAAGCCCAATGATGAGCCTCATATGTAGGCACTGCCTGAAAAGTTAAGGAAGCTACGGGAAACGAATGTCGGAAGGAAAGAAAACCTCCAAAATTAGTACCTCACTGAATTCGGACTCACTAGCCAGCCTCGGATTCGCTTTGTCAGTTTCTTCTTCAAACCTCAGCCTCGGCCCAAATCCATCCACATGCCCAAAGACCATCTACCCTCAAACCCAACCAACCCATCTATCCTCAAACCACATGCCCATAGGCCCATGAAACATCTCATGCACGCCCAAAACTTCCCAAATAGATAAAATCCCATGAAATTCACATGTGCAAATCCCCTCAAATCACTTTTCCAATTAGCAAGATATGAAATCCCATCCTCACCAAAATTCATGAGATTCTTTCCAAAATAAATATTCCCCAAATCATCATGATTTGTTTCCATGATTTGGAGATCCATTGGCATTATAAAAAGAGGCCATTATCGAAACTTGAGGGGAGGCTTTTGGCATGAACTAAAAAGAAAAACCATAGACCTTAGACCTTAGACAGCTCATTCTTCTTCTTCTTCTTACCACTGAAACTACACACAAGTTTCTAACTTGTGTTTTTCTACTTCGTGTCGAAATTCTTTGAATTTCTCAAAGTTTCCGACTTGTGATTCATAAGATACACATAACCATAACGCGATGCATCATCCGTAAAGGTTACGAAGTATTCATATCCACCTCTAGCCTGGCTAGACATGGGCCCACATACGTCACTATGAACGAGGGCTAACAGTTTGGTGGCACGCACACCTTTACCACTAAAATATGTTTTAGGCATTTTGCCTAATAAATAAGATTCGCAGACATCATATGAATTAGGATCAACATTCGTCCAAGTATCCATTCTTTGAAAGAGTGGATATACGAGTCTTGTTAATGTGTCCCAGACGACAATTCCATAAATAAGTTTCATTTATTTTACTCAATTTGAGCCTTTTGTTTGTCATGTTATATGTTTGAGATTCGTTTATATTCAAAATATAAAGACCATTATTAACATATGCTGTACATATCAAAATATCATCTTTTATATACAAACACCTTGTGTTCCTGAATACAACGGTATACCCGCATCGGGTTAAACTAGATACAGAGATGATATTCCTAGTTAAACTAGGTACAAAATAACAATCACCTAATGTAATTACATGCCCCAATGGCAGATTCAAACATAGGTGCCAACGGCCAAAACATCGACTCTCATCTCGTTTCTTGACTCGTAGGTCGATCTCATCTAAAGCTAGTCTCTTGCTAATCTGCAGATCATGCACATCAGTACATATGTGAGTACCACATCCAGAATCAAAAAACCAATTTTTTAAAACCAATAGTGGACATGTTTATTTCAATAACAAACATATCTGAAGCCGGAGCCTTGCCCGCCTTCGCTTCTTTCAAGTCCACCTTGTACATACAGCAGACACGCTTCCAGTGACCCCGTTTTCCAAAGTGTAGGCAGGCGTCTTGGGATATGTCATTTGTCTTCCCAGAAGACTGTGATGATTTAGCCTTGCCCTTTTTCTTTTTCTTCTTCACACCCCCAGAAGCCTTCAGCCAAGCCTTGGCCTTCTGGGATGTCGAAGTAAGATGTGCCCCCCGCGCTTCTTTTCCCTTCAGAAGCTCTGGCTCTGCTTCTTTCAGCATCGCCATTAACTCTCCAAGAGTCTTTTCTTGCTTCATCATATTGTAGTTCATGACGAACCCGACCCAGAAGTTGGACAGAGACTGTAAGATCAAATCTATGGAAGTCTCGGTCTCGAAGGTAATGCCCAACTGACCTAGCTATTTGATGTCAGCAATCATCTACGACATGTAGTGTTCGACAAATGTACCCTCTGACATACGCGAGCGAAAGAGCTTCTTTTGCAATTCATACTTCTGAGATCTAAGATTAGATCTATGAAGATCCTTCAATTTCAACATCATGTTATAAGGATCCAATCCTTTATTATGACGATGAAACTGAGGAGTCATTACAGAAAGCATGACTGATTGAGTAGTAAAGTTATCATCTCGATGAGTCTTCCAAAGCTCATGATCAACTGGTCGCTCAAGTCTGGGCTCAGGCCCGAGAGGTCTCTCTATAACATAGAGTAACTTCTCAGCTCACAGGACTATCCTGAGATTCATTTCCCAGTCTGGAAAATAGGAGCCGTTAAAGACATTATCGCCCTGATTATGTCCGTAACACTAATCTTCCAGCCATCTTGATTACTATAGTCAAACTATCCAATCAACGATTTCAAGTACACTCAAATGCAATGGTTCTATAGTCCAACTTATAACCAACTACAAATTGAGTAGTTTTTGAGTACAGTCTAACTGTTCAAGAAACATAAATAATATTAGTCCATAATATATATATATAACGATAAATTATAATAAAAGCGCGCATTAGCGAGTATTAAATGAAATTGCAAATTTAATACTTGCCTCCCACTAGTTTTCGTGAGCCTCTAACCCTCCGTTAAGTACCTCGGAAACCTAGTTTCCTAGTGAGCTAGAATCTCGTTAAATAATACCCAAACTTGACTTTGGCCAACAAGTTTTATAAGTTCAACAAAGTGATCTCCAAGATCATTGGATCCCGTCCAATTCCCTAGATCCGATAGGTGGATCTCCAAGTTCAAAACATATCCAATATATATTTCCTAACCGGTTTCCTCTGAATCAACTAAGCCTTGGCTTGGCTCAACAAACTTAATGATTCTAGTTAAGCGCGACCCATTGACAGTGGGAAAGCTTCGTAATCCATGTCGATGTAGATAAGTGACCTTGACTTTGGCCAACAAGTCATAACTGCCCAAGACATGCGATATATAACAAAGCTTACGCGGTTTAAACACATCCGTGATGGACAAAGGTCTTGACTTTGGCCAACAAACCAATGCCAATCTTGGATATTGAGAGAGAACCACTCAATGGAAGGAAAAACGCTTAATATTGTTTGAGGGTTTTTCGCGTAATTTGGAAACCAATTTATTATCTTTGATTAGGTCTCATCATACACCCTTAAACATGCATTCTAAAAGCATAATAAGGTGCGATAAAATTAATAATGATATGCTGATGGATATTCATAAATTTTTTCCTAGAATAAATCTCTCTATTTCCTCTCCCCCGCTAGCACTTTACATTCTTCTACCCAATTATATAATACTATAAGAACCTCATTTATATTGAGGGGAATTGGTGAGAAGAGAAATACAATGAGATAAGGAGGTCATAGGCTGGACACGCTGATGAGCGGAAAATATATCAATATTACCGCCCCTTTTACTTAATATTTTGTTTAGTTTCTCGGGTTTGATGAACGTTTTGATATGTTTTAGTTTATTTTGCAGATAAAATAATATTGGGACTTAATGAAATCATTTAGGGTGAAATATGGGTCAAATAAGGGCAAAAATTGGACTTGACATATTAATTTTGGAGATTGGAAACTTGAAAGGGCGTTTTAACGAAATGCAGTTTTGGAAATTCCAATTTTGTGCATCTGTTGTATTTTGGGCATAACCTTTTACTCCGATATCGGATTGAGCTGATTCAAGTTCCAGATTAAAGAAGACTCGAAGATCTACAGCTTTGAAAGACAAAATAATTTCTAATTCCGAAGATTTCAGGCCCGAAATTGATGAACTATCCAGAAGTGTGTGATGTGTAATTATTAAAGTCATTATCAATCATTTTCAAAGCAAAATATAAATTAATAAATAATTAATAAAAATTATCAAATCAACACCAAATAAGATAAGCAATTAGTGGAGCAATTATGGATTTGGTAGAGTAATTAGTGGAGAGAAATTAATAATGGATTTGGTGGAGAATTTGATGGATGATTTGATATAGGCAAAATTTTGCCTATAAATACCAAGTCATTTCATTTGTAAAATTCATACTTTCTTCTTTGAAATTCCTAATGAATAAATAAGAAGATTGTATCATATTTGTTTATTTACAGCTTCGAGTAATTAATTTCCGCTTTCGCACTTTCTTTTCTTTACTTTTCAGTTTTTACTTTCTGTAATTTACTTTTACGCACAAACCTTTTCTTTCTTTACTTTTGCAGTTTTTTTTTTCAAGCAATGAGGAGGTAACTCCCCTTTGTTGGGGTAAAAGGTAAAGCTTTTATTATTGCTATCTAGATTAATCTCCCTTAAATATAAAATATAAACTATTTAAAATCTGACTTAATGAGGATACCGCTATATTGGCCGATTGGAAATTAATATAAATTGTTTTTAACCTGACTAAGTATGGATACCGCCTGGTTGGTCGGTTGGTAATTAATTATTAATTTGACTTAATCAGGATACCGCCTATATGGCTGGTTGGTAATTATCACGCAAAGTTAATATATTATATTAAGGGAGATATCTAAAATAGTAGTAATTAAAGTTGATCCTCTAACCCCAGCATTTTCTTTTATTGTACTTTTACTTTATTTAATTTCATAATTTACTTTTCAGCAATTTACTTTCAGTAATTTACTTTTACTTTTTTTTTACTTTTTTACTTTGTACTTTTAACTTTTTTTACTTTTCAGCAATTTACTTTTCAGTATTTAATTTTCAGAATTTACTTTATGTCTTTTATTTTATTTAAATTTTTACTCCGTAAATATGTGTCGTAACTAAGCCAGTTATCTGGAGTTTGTGTGAAATCCAATATCACCGGTTTATAAGGGGTTAAATTATAGTTTGGGTAATATAAAGGTTTATTTATTGAGTCTTAATCTTAATGCTTTTTATTAACTGGCCATTAATAAAATTGAACTGGTAAACTTAAAATGAACTAGACATAGGGATTTTAAGTTTAAGACCTTAGACTCAATAGCCCACGATCTTCCTTGAGGATAGATAACCCTTAATAGATTTCCTTACAGGATAGGAATATACCTGTCGGGCGGGGGGTAGCCATAATTGGAACTTAATCTTAATGAATCCAGGTAATTTGGTTGACATAGACATATGGTTCAATTGGGTTAAACTGGGTATTTGTGTCTGACCATCGACAGAGGCTCACACATAATTTAGTGTTCCAGGTTAATAAATCAATATATTACCCAAATTTAAGATAACCACTTCATCTTTAAAATGATATTGGAAGAAATCACAACCCTAGATAGTTTTTAATATTGAATTTTCTCAAAAACCTATTTTCGACAATTTTATTTACTTGCTTTTAAATTTAGAATCGTCACCATTTCAAATCAACCAATCAACCTGTTAGATACTAGTAATCATTTGACCTCATAAAAGTAATAGATTAGATATTAAGTCCTCGTGGGATCGATATTTTTATACTACTTGAACGATACGTGCGCTTGCGTTATACGTGTGTGTTTACGCCGGTCAAGTTTTTGGCGCCGTGTCGGGGGACTTATTTATCTTTTACTATTAGTTTAGGGGTTAGATACGTTACTTGTATCTAATTCTTTTTACTTATTGTTTTGTTTTCTTATGTTTCAGGTTCTCAGAAACTTCATGAGACGAACTAGAAGCTTTGAACTCCGACGCTTGACCCGGAAATTGAAAGAACCATCAGACAGTTGAGAAGGAAAGGCGAGAAGGCCAAGAAGCTTTAGTCAACATGGAACCTGAACCTTTGAACGTTGCACCACCAATTCCCATTCGAGACAGAACTATTCCGGTGGTTGACAGACTCATTTCCTGTATTGTATTTCCTCCCTTACCAGCAAATGCGTATGACATCAAAACATGCATTCAGATGATTCAGCACTCAGTTCAGTTCGAGGGGAATGCAACTGAAGATCCTAATTCCCACATCAGCAACTTCCTGGAAGTTTGCGGCACTTTTAATTACAACCGAGAAGCGGAAGAAGCAATGAGACTGCGAGTTTTTCCATATTCCTTAAAGGACAGAGATAAAGCTTGGCTACATTCATTACCAGCAGGTTCTATCACAACTTGGAACACTTTAGCCACCAAATTTCTTGCAAAGTACTTTCCACCGGCCAGAACCGGAAAGCTGAGGAATGACATCACATCCTTTGTACAACAAGATTCAGAATCCCTCTACGAAGCTTGGGAAAGGTACAAAGATTTGCTTCGGAAATGTCCTCACCATGAGATTCCAAAATGGCTTCAAGTCCAAACATTCTATAATGGGCTTTCTGGAATAATGAGAACCACAATCGATGTTGCTGCTGGAGGAGCCTTGATGGCAAAAGGAGAAGATCAAGCCTGGGACCTAATCGAAGAAATGGCCAACAACAATTCTTTATGGCCAACAGAAAGGAGCATGATCCAAAGAATTACACGAATTTATGAAAGTGGAGCCAATACAGCAGTCAACGCCAAGTTGGATCAGATATGCAAATTTATGGAGACTCTTACCACTGGATCCACAAGTTCACCATATGGAGGAGCACCAGAATCGAACCAACTTGAAGAAACGGTGAATTTTGTCAATAATTTCAATAGACATGGGAATAATCCATATTCCAACACCTACAACCCAGGGTGGAGGAATCATCCCAATTTTTCATGTAGCAACAATTCAGGCCAACAGCAGAACTATCCACCACCTGAATTCCAGCAACAGAACAAAAGCCAGGAGCAGGCAAATGAATCAGGAATAACAGAAGTGTTGACCCATTTGAAAAAGATAGAAGCAAAACACGACTCTCAAGCAGCAAGATATGATGCTATGTTTCAATCCCAAGCAGCATTAATTCAAAGTCAATCTGCTTCTATTAAAGCACTGGAGAATCAAATTGGACAACTGGCAAATGCTCAGAGTTACAGACCGCCATGTACCATTCCTAGCAACACAGAGCCAAATCCAAGAAACATGGGGAAGGAGCAATGTCATGCCATCATGTTAAAAAGCGGTACTGAAATCAATAAAGATGTTGGAGCCAAAACAACTGCTGAGGAAGTTCCAAAAGAAACAAATCAACAGATGGAGGAAAAAGAAGCAAAGGAAAAAGAACAGATCATTCCACCTCCACCTTTTCCTCAACGTCTTCAGAAGAACAAATTGGAAAAGCAGTTTTCTCGGTTCCTGGAGATCTTCAAAAAGCTGGCATATCAACATTCCATTTGCAGAAGCGTTGGAACAAATGCCCACCTATGCCAAATTCATGAAAGATATTCTTTCACGAAAATGGAGATTGGGAGATTACGAGACAGTAGCATTAACAGAAGAATGCAGTGCCATCATTCAGAGGAAACTTCCCCCGAAGTTGAAAGATCCTGGCAGTTTCACTGTTCCTTGCGTCATAGGAGAACATAACTTTGGTAAGGCTTTGTGTGATTTAGGTGCGAGTGTTAACTTGATGCCTTTTTCTATTTTCAGGAAATTACAGATTGGGGAAACAATGCCAACTTCAGTCTCACTACAACTTGCTGATAGAACGCTCGTATTTCCAAGAGGTGTAGTTGAAGATGTGCTGGTCAAGGTTGACAAATTCATTTTCCCAACAAATTTTATTGTCCTTGATATGGAGGAAGACGTAGACGTGCCAATCATCCTCGGGAGACCATTCTTGGCTACAAGTCGAACCATTATTGATGTACAAAAGGAGAATTAACCATGAGGGTACAGGACCAAGAAGTAACATCCAATGTTTTCAAGGCCATGAATTTCCCAGATGATGAGAAGAATGAGGAATGTTTCAAACTCGATGTGATACACAGTACCATTCAGAACTCCAATGCAATGCAAAGTTCTACTGACAAACTTAAAACATGTCAATTGCCTGTGGAGCCTAAAGATAAAGCGTCTTTTGTACTGAAGGAGCCAATTCTTGCACTACAAGCAACATAAGAGAAAAAGTTCCACCAGCTCAACGAATTGGAGGAATTTCACAATCAGCCTTTTGAGGATGCCAAATTGTACAAAGAAAAGGGCAAGAAAAGACATGATGAGAAGTTAGTGCGCATACAACTGGAACCAGGGCAAAAGGTACTGTTAAACAAATCAAGGGTAAAATTCTTCCCATGGAAGCCAAAATCACGGTGGTCAGGTCCATTTGTGATCACCAAAGTCTTACCAAATAGAGCCGTTGAGATACATGATCCTGACGCTAACAAAACTTTCAAGGTTAAAAATAAGCGTGTCAAGCACTACTGGGGAGAATCATTTGAGCGACAAAAAGAAAGTGTTACACTTTCAGATCCAGCTTAACGTTCGAGAAGTCAAGTTTGGCTGACGACTTAAACTTAGCGCTAGCATGGAGGCAACCCATGCAATTTGTGTATATATTGTGATTTGGTGTGTTTTATTTTTGTGTGTTTAATTTTTGCAGGTTTAGTCATTTCAAGATGGAACAAGCTCTCGCAAATCTTCACAAGAAATTTCCTTCTCTCCCTCAAAAATCTTTGATGAAAGTTTACAAAGCTCGCTTAGAACGGATGAGACTACTGATGATCAAAGGTATTCCTACTGACATTCGTTGGTTAATTGAAGCACGGGTTCGATTTGCAGGTGAGTCTTTTGACTCTTTTATTTCACATCTGCCTGGCTTAGGAAAGAGCACATATGCTAAAAAGAGAAGAGCCAAAAGAATGTGTGTTTGTTACAAATGTGCACGATGGAATTGCAATACTCGTTGTCGTTCTTTAGGAATGGTGTCTGATAACCGCGAAGATAAGATTAACTTCATTAGGGATGGCTTGAGTAATGAGTCTTTGGATGACATATCTAAAACTCTTGAGACGCATCCCAGTGGATGTGTGTATCATGAAATTCGCATGTTATATGCACAATTCCAAAAGGAAAGACAACTGTTAAGTCTCGGGAATCTGACTCAAAAAGACCCTGTTTGCCAATTTATAAGAAAATTGGATGGGAAGCTTGTCCATGACGCATAGACGTCAATCAAGCCGCTACTTTTCTTGTAAATATTATATCTCTTTGTCTTTTCCTAATAATTGTAATTTGTTTTGTTATATTTTCTCCGACAGGATCCAGAGCTTTTTGATTATCACGATTTTTTTAACTAATAATTGTCATTTGGCAGGTACTAGTGCTATTATTTTACTCACCCTTTTCAGGTATTATAAATTCAACTCATCATTGCACTTTTGAAGACATCCAGAGTAAAACATGGAAGCCACTTTAAGAAGATGAGTTGAAAACATCTGTGTGTTTTGCGGTAGTAATATTGGTACTAAACCACAATACGTAGAAGCAGCACAGGAATTGGGTCGAGTCTTAGCTGCAAGGAATATGCACTTAATATATGGCGGATGAAATCTCGGACTTATGGGGATCGTTTCAAAGGCTGCACAGGAAGGAGGCAGTCATGTTTTGGGAATCATCCCAAAACCCTTGGCAGAGGCAAATCTTATTGGATCATCAAACGGAGAGGAACTGATCGTGCCAGGTATGTCTGAACGACTGGTAGAAATGATTAATCGTGCTGATGCTTTTATCGCTTTGTCAGGTGGCTTGGGTACATTGGAGGAAAGTTTTATAGTTCTATCTTGGGCGAACCTGAACATACACCAGAAACCGCTTGGACTGCTCAACATTGATGGATTTTATGATTTTCTTTATGTGTTTCTTGATGATGCTCGGAGAAATGGGTTCGTGTCAAAACCTTTGAAAGAACTCCTCTTTACTGCCAGAACTGCTCCGAATCTAATAGACCAACTCATAGCCTATGAACCACGAGTTGACCCTATCCTTTCAAAGATAAATTGGTCCGAGGACGATCGTGGTGAGAGGCATCGGATTAATCTGGATCTTAACCTTTAATTTCCTGTAGATTTCAGCAAACCAGGTACGACCTTCTTAACTCTCCTTTTACTGTTTAAGACATTGGGGACAATGTCTCATTTAGGTTTGGGGGAGGGAATTAGTTGATTAGTACCTTTTTTTTAGTTGTGTGTTATTTTTATTTTTAGTCCAAATTTTAACGAAAAATACAAAAAAATTGAAAATTTTTCAAAAATTACAAAAATATTTTGCGTTTTTATGTTTTGACTAAAAAGGTGAAATTGGTAAGAGATAGCTGAGTAAGGAGTTTCCACTCTTGAGACGTATCTCAAACCTATTTCGAAACAAGTTAATTTTGTTTATTTCATTTTGAATTATTTAATTTGTGAATTCTCCTTAAAACGGACTAAAATGGATCTTCATATGCTCAGTTGACAGATATTATCAACATATATAGTAACATACGGACATGAGCTAAAATTGAAAAGTTTGTAATATTCAGTGCTCTAGTTTAATTGGAGGAAACATCTCAAAAAGCAATGGAGTAAAAAAAAAAAAAAAAACGTCTGAGATCCGAGTTATTAAGTCTGTAAGGGTGTTTTAACACCTAGTGCCCTGAAACCAACTGGTTTGGGAGTCACTGGCCCAAAGCTCATTACATGGATCGAAGATGCTGTAAAAATATATATATCTGAAGTCTGAGTGATTAAGTCTGTAGGGGTGTCTTAACACCTGGTGCCCTAAAGCCAACTGGTTTGGGAGTCACCGACCCAACACTCGCTACATAGACGGAAGATATTGTATATAAATAAAAAATAAAAATAAAATTCAGAAAAATGAGAAAAATTATTCCATTGCTACAAAAATGTGTGAAATCTGATAAAACTTTAGGACAAAAATATTACTCTCTTATCAACTGCACTTATAACTGTTGTGGGCAAAAATGAGTTGTTTAATATTTTGTTGGCTGTGTATATGAAGAATGGTAAAAATAATCGGAGAATTTACTTATTCGGTAATTTAGAAGGAAAGAAAACAATTAGTAACTTGAAGTAGAAGTTTCACCTGATTAGTCACTAACTTCTTTATTCTCTTTTCTCTTGTCTTTTTGCTTTTGTGTGCATTAGTTTTATTATCTTTTTACTTTTGTAAAACGTTTGTGGGTATCTGATGAGTAGTATTTATATCACTATTTCCCACTCATTTATCTTAATATTTTGTATAGTTTCTTGAGTCTTGTGAAAATTTTGATGTGTTTTGTGTTATTTTGTAGATAAATAAAGTTTCAGGACATTTTGGAGGTGATTTGGAGCAAAACTGTGAAAATTGGCAAAAAGGGCATTTTGGTCATTTCCCGCGTCGCGACGCCCAAGCCTTTAGCGTCGCGACGCCTAACTTGCACCGGAGTCTGCTAACGTGCGCCGGGTCAACGGGTCAGAATTTGAGAAGTTTGACTTTGCTAACGTGCGCCGTGCCACGTGTCACCATCACAGCCGAGCTGCTAACGTGCGCCGTGCCACGTGTCATCATCCTACGGTGCCGACACTCACAATTGCCACGTGTGCCACATGTCATCCATGTCATCGCCACATCATCGGTCAACGAGTCAACTATGCCACGCGTCGTGCCACGTCATCGTCCACATCAGATGGTCAACCGAGTCAACATGCCACGTCAGCATCAGCCAATCACAGCGTGACACGTGTCGAAATCCTACGGTGCCGACAATTGATCTCAGCCGCCTTGCCACGTCAGCGCCACGTCATCGCCACGTCAGCGTAATAATTGAGCTCTTAGCCGCCACGCCACGTGTCGCCTTATCTTCTTAGCCGCCTCGCAACGTGTCAAGCCCTCAGCGTGCCACGCATCACTGTTCCAGCGTAGCGACGCCAAAGGCCTTGGCGTCGCGACGCTGGAAGCTTACCCGCGCCTATAAATTCAGCTTCGAATTTCAGAATTGAGTGTACCTTCCTCTCTCTTAAATTCTTTCTAAAGAGAGAGTTTCTCTCTCTAGATTCTTTAGTCCAGCTATGGTGAAAGGTAATTCTTTTACTGTTACTATTTAGATTAATCTCCCTTAAAAATAATATATTCACTATTTAAAATACTGACTTAAAAAGAATACCGCTATATTGGTCGGTTGGTAATTTAATTTTAATCTGGTTTAAACCTGACTAATCAAGGATACCGACAGATTGGTCGGTTGGTAATTTAATTTTGGTTCCGCCTTTATGGCTGGTTGGACTTAATTTGTCTTAATCAGAATACCGCCAAATTGGTCGGTTGGTAATATTATCACAAGTTTATATATTATTTTATGGGAGATATCTAAATTAGTAGTAGTAAAAGTAATTCATTTTACCTTAGCATTTTATTGTAATTTACTTCTCAGCTTTTACTTTATGTCTTTTACTTTTATGTTTTTACTAGCCCTAGTTATGTGTTAGTTATCTGGGGTTGTGATGAATTCTAATATCACCGGTTTATAATAGGTTATTTTATAGTTTGGGTAATTTAAAGGTTTACTTATTAAGTCTTAAGCTTAATGCTTCTTGTTGTCTGATCACCAATAAGATTTATGTGGTAAATCTAAAATGAACTAGACATAGGGATATTAGGTTTCAGCCTTAGATTTAATATCCCACGATCTTCCTTGAGGATAGATAACCCTTTAATAGATTTCCTTACAGGATAGGAATATACCTGTCGGGCGGGGGTAGCCATAATTGGAACTTAAACTTAATGAATCCAGATAATTTGGTTGACATAGACATATGGTTCAATTGGGTTAAACTGGGTATTTGCGTCTGACCATCGACAGAGGCTTTTGCATAATTTAGTGTTCCAGGTTAGTAAACTGATTTATTGCACAAACATAAAATAACCACTTCATCTTTAAAATGATATTAGAATGATTCACGACCCTAGATCTTTGTGTCTTTTGTTATTTTCCTTAGTATTTTCTTTTGTCTTTTTATTTATTGTGCAAAACCACATTCAACCAATCAAACAATCATTCTCTTCTCCATTCAATTGGATATTTGTAAATAAATAGATTCAATAATTAATAACAACAGTAGGAATTAAGTCCTCGTGGGATCGATATTTTTATACTACTTGAACGATACGTGCGCTTGCGTTATATGTGTGTGTTTACGCCGGTCAGTATCGTTGCTATAAGCCCTCACGAGACTATAACTCGTCCACTAGGGACACCTAGGGGTTTAAAGACTTGTTGCATATGCTAAATGCAACCGTGATCCCTACGAAAGTGGCTTAGTATAATTTTAATTGTTTCTTGTATTTTATTTTGTTGTTTTACTCGAGGACTAGCAAAATGTTAGGTTTGGGGGTGTGATGAGCGGAAAATATATCAATATTTACCGCCCCTTTTACTTAATATTTTGTTTAGTTTCTCGGGTTTGATGAACGTTTTGATATGTTTTAGTTTATTTTGCAGATAAAATAATATTGGGACTTAATGAAATCATTTAGGATGAAATATGGGTCAAATAAGGGTAAAAATTGGACTTGACATATTAATTTTGGAGATTGGAAACTTGAAAGGGCGTTTTAACGAAGTGCAGTTTTGGAAATTCCAGTTTTGTGCATCTGTCGTATTTTGGGCATAACTTTTTACTCCGATATCGGATTGAGCTGATTCAAGTTCCAGATTAAAGAAGACTCAAATATCTACAGCTTTGAAAGAAAAAATAATTTCTAATTTCTGAAGATTTCATGCCCGAAATTGATGAACCATCCAGAAGTGTGTGATGTGTAATTATTAAAGTCATTATCAATCATTTTCAAAGCAAAATATAAATTAATAAATAATTAATAAAAATTATCAAATCAACACCAAACAAGAGAAGCAATTAGTGGAGCAATTATGGATTTGGTGGAGTAATTATGGATTTGGTGGAGTAATTAGTGGAGAAATTAATAATGGATTTGGTGGAGAATTTGATGGATGATTTGATATAGGCAAAATTTTGCCTATAAATACAAAGTCATTTCATTTGTAAAATTCATACTTTCTTCTTTGAAATTCCTAATGAATAAATAATAAGATTGTATCTTGTTTGTTTATTTACAGCTTCCAGTAATTAATTTCCGCTTTCGCACTTTCTTTTCTTTACTTTTCAGTTTTTACTTTCCGCAATTTACTTTTACGCACAAACCTTTTCTTTCTTTACTTTTGCAGTTTTTATTTTTCAAGCAATGAAAAGGTAACTCCCCTTTGCTGGGGTAAAAGGTAAAGCTTTTATTATTGCTATCTAGATTAATCTCCATTAAATATAAAATATAAACTATTTAAAATCTGACTTAATGAGGATACCGCTATATTGGCCGGTTGGAAATTAATTATAAATTGGTTTTAACCTGACTAAGTATGGATACCGCCTGGTTGGTCGGTTGGTAATTAATTATTAATTTGACTTAATCAGGATACCGCCTATATGGCTGGTTGGTAATTATCACGCAAAGTTAATATATTATATTAAGGGATATATCTAAAATAGTAGTAATTAAAGTTGATCCCCTAACCCCAGCATTTTCTTTTATTGTACTTTTACTTTATTTAATTTCAGTAATTTACTTTTCAGCAATTTACTTTCAGTAATTTACCCTATTTTCGACAATTTTATTTACTTGCTTTTAAATTTAGAATCGTCACCATTTCAAATCAACCAATCAACCTGTTAGATACTAGTAATCATTTGACCTCATAAAATTAATAGATTAGATATTAAGTCCTCGTGGGATCGATATTTTTATACTACTTGAACGATACGTGCGCTTGCGTTATACGTGTGTGTTTACGCCAGTCACACGCAGGTCCAATTTCAAATAAATACCATATTTACAACAATTTACAAAATTACCCCCACCCAACTAATATCCATCCGATATACATTATTCAACAAATACATCCAAGTATTCAGACATAGCATGTTGTCAATCAATTTAATCCAATTAATTAATCTTCAATTAATAACCATCCAATGTTCATACAATGATTTGATTTGCGCGAGTCCAACTTGTTTAAGAATAAATACTCGAAGTAAGTATTCTTGAATTATATCGAACTATAATTTTAAATCCAATTTAAATTGTATCCAATACTAATTCATGTTTAATTCCAAATTAAACAATTACACTTATAATAGTGCCTTTTTAGACTTGGATTCCAAATCCAATCCAAATGGGTCTCAAAGGCCCAGTTAGCATCCAATACCAATTCAATTAAGTCAAATGGGCTTTTAATTAATTCTTTAGGAATAGACTTTGGCCATTATGGATCAAACCCAAAATGCCAAGACCCATTTAGGAATCACCATATGCTAAAAATCAATTTTGGCCCATTAGGTGCAATTAAATAATAAAAGGCCCAAAGTCATATTTTGGACTTTTATGGAAATGGATTAGGCCCAATTGGATCCAACCCAATTGTCCAAAACCATACTTGGCCCAACCAAGTCCATTAGCCCAAATACAACCAAATTAGATTAATATATTATTCCAAATATCACATTAATCCAATTAAAGTGTAATTAACACAACTAATTAATTAATCAAATATTTCCAAAACATTAATAAATCTAATTAATCATGCTTAATCATTCTAATTCATGTCCAACGCAAATTGAAGCAAAATCAATTCTTCCAACAACATGCATCTCACGACAATAGCAAGAAAATAACATTCAATTTTGATTTCAATCCAATTAAATCAACAATTAACATTTATTTCATGCTTATAACACATCCAAGTGTCTAATTTCAAAAAATCACCATGAGTATATCTAGGGTTCATATTCGGCAAAGTGAAAGATTTGGGGAAATTTTGATCCAATCAATTTTCACAAATCCAACAATGCATACCTCTAAGTCATCATCATCTAACATCAACCAAACAATCAATTTTGAATTTACATGCTCCAAGCATAAAATTCCCAAATTAAAGTTAAGAACCCTAGATTTCAAATCAAGTTTAGCAATGCTCTAATACCATTGTTAGTGTCTATAAGACATGCCCAAGATCCTAAACATGATTATGGTGTGAATTATCAAGTAGAGTTGCGGAAAAACTTACATTGATTGGTTGAGAGATTTCCAAAATTTCCTTGGATGAATGAAGCTCCAAGCTTTGATTTGTTGTTGCAAATCTTGGGTGAGTTTTCCTATCACCTTAAAAGACTCTCCAAGTGCTAGTTTGATCAAATTTTTGAAGCAAAAATTTTCCCTTCCAAAGAGAGAGTTTCGGCCAAGAGGGATAAGGAAAAAAAGATGATGAATAATAATGTGTTTTGGTTGTTGTGTGTATTAAATAATCCAATTACTTTTAGCAACTATTTCCATCACAATTTGACAAGTTGATGTAAGTGAAGTGGGAAAAGTCATGTATCATACATGTTATATAGTAAAGATTACATATGTAATGCATTATAGGTGACCACTGTCAGAGTTGTAATGTGTAATAATATTGAGTATTTAGTATTAAAAGTATTATGCATTTAGATTGATGAGATGGACAATGGTCCCATACATTAGTTTATACATGATATAAGATTAGCAGTTGTCAGAGACTCAGGGGGATAGGACGACCTATTCTCTGCCGGTAAGTATCTCCGGATTGGGGATGTTACAATAATCACGGCTTATGATAGAATGGAGTGGAGCTTTATAGATCGAGTTTTAGATAGGCTAGGATTTTCTGAGCAATGGAGGCGTCTTATTCAAAATTGTATTAGCACTACAAGCTATTATGTTCTTATTAATTGGGAGGTAAAAGGATTGATAAGTCCAGAGAGAGGTCTAAGACAAAGATGCCTCTTATCCCCTTATCTTCTTATCTTGTGTGCTGAAACGTTATCTTCGTTACTTCACCTAGGAGAAATAGAGAAGAAGATAATTGTCATACGGATTAGGAAAATGGCTATTACCCACCTATTCTTTGCAGATGATAGTCTTCTCTTCGTGGAGGCTAAGGTGGAGGATGAATATCTCAAGACTCTATTGGATTGCTACTTAGAGGCATCTGGTCAAGCTATGAACTATGAGAAATCTTCCCTAAAATTCAGCCCAAATACTAGCAAAGCAATGAGAGAAGAAATCAAAAGGATCCTTAATCTCAGGACAACTGTCTGCCATGATAGCTACTTGGGGTTACCTACAATGGTTGGAAGAAACAAGAAACAACTCTTCAGGGACCTGCAGAGGAGAATCAGTAATAAATTGAAATAATAACAGACGAGAGGTCTTACACAAAGCCATCGCCCAAGCTATCCCAACTTATTCCATGAGTGTTTTCAGGCTACCATTGGGATTTTATGAATATACTCAAAAGCTTATAAATGCGTTTTGGTTAGGGGTCAATTGATTCGAAGAATAAAATTCACTGGATAAGTTGGAATCGAATGTGCAAATCAAATAGGGATGGAGGCATAGGTTTTAGAGATATCAACATCTTCAATCAAGTAATGCTAGCCAAATAGGGATGAAGAATTTTGAAGGATCCAAACTCTTTAGTTGCTAGAATTTTAAAGGCCATGTACTATAAGAAGAGTGATTTCATGGATGCTTCTATGGGGGCCAATCCATCCTTTGTGTGGAGAAGTCTGCTGTGGCGTAGAAAAATTATGAAAAAATGAATTAGATAGAAAATAGGAAATGGCCAAACAACCTCTATCTATAACAGTAGCTGGATCCCTAGGCCTTCTTCATTTCGACAAATTTCAGTACCCTCTCTTCCACGACACGTAAAAGTTGCTACATTACTAACACCAGACAACATGTGGAATACTGGACTCTTGAGGGAACATTTCATGGCCATGGATGTGGAGAAAATCGGTAAGATTCCTCTACCAAGGTAGAACACAGAGGATCGACTTTGTTGGCATTATGAAATGAGAGAAGAATTTACAGTCAATAGTGCTTATCATTTGGGAATGCATATGATGGAATCTATGGAAGCTTCGAGTTCAAATAGAAGGTCTGATTTTTGGAATAATATTTGGGGACTTGATGTTCTAAGAAAAATCAAGATTTTTATATGGAGAGCATGTCTTGACTTGTTACCATCTACTGCGAAGCTTAAGATGAGAAAGATCAATGCCCATTCCAAGATGTTTCAAGAAGGATGAAATAGCTTGTCACGCCCATATTAGGTGCAAAACTGGTAAGGTCTGTTGGAGCAAAACAAGCTATTATGAGATCATGTTAGTAGCTAGGCTTATTTTAGCAGCCTCTGTCTACTTCATTTGGTTTGAACGCAACATGAGAGTTTTCAATCAAACTCCAGCATCAATAGATCATGTTGTGGATGAGATTTGTGAGATGGTGAGATACAGGTTGATATTCTTGAGTAGAAATAAGGAATTCCCTGACTCAATAAAGCACATATGGGGTTTGGATTAGGTGGATATTTCCTGCTCCTAAAATGAACCGGTTTGGGTGTGATTGGTTTTGGAGTGGCGTTCCTGGGCGATGTGTGGTGGCTGGTTTTTTATGTGTTGGCTGTGCTTCTGCTGGAAGTGTCTGTGGGTGGTGAGCTTCGGGAATTGTATTGCGGTTGATCAGGTTTTGTGACCTTGCTGTGAGTGGCTTGGTTTGAGCTTTGACTGTGACTCCTTGGCTTTTTTGCTGAAATGAGAGGCTTCTTTTGATGGTTTGCTTGCGTTTCTTTCTATCTGTATGGGTTTCTCAGACGATGTGGGATTCGTTTCTCAGTTGTAGCTGTTTCAGCGCTGGTTTTGGGCTTGTCACAGTCTTTTGTTTCTTGGGCCGAGTTTGCTTCGTCTTAGCCTCTCGGCTCTGGGCATTGGACTTGTTTTGGTCCTTATTTCAGACTGCCTTGTTCTTGCCTGTTTGCTTCCTTGGGCTGGTTTGTATCTTGTAAAGTGGCTAGTTTGGGCTTGGCTTTGTTTCGGCCTGGTTCTCTTTGTTCTTTTGTTTGTTCGCCTGTTGGTCGTGGGCTTTATCTTTTGTTTGTTTTGTTTTGCTTGCTCAGTTTCGAGCTTTTTACCTTTCCTGGGGGTATACCCCTTGTACATTTGTACAATCTCTTTTTTGGATATAAAACTTGTAATTTTCCCAAAAACAAAAAGCTATTATGAGATCTTTAGAAGCTATCAGGGAGAGGACATTGGTGAGCTTTGGAGGATTTGTTGGAGGTCCCTATTAAAGTATAAGATGAACCTTATTGCGACTATTATGTGGAGTTGTTGGGGAGCTCGAAATAAAATTATTTTTTGAAATCTAAAGGATGAGCCAGGAAGAATCCTTATTGCTGCAGAAGCTCTGCTCACCTCATTTGATAGGGCAGGCCAATCAGCTATTTTTCTGGAAAGTAATATGGCTAAGCTTGCTGATCAGGATGAGATTCATCCCCATGTTAACTGTTATAGAGCTCAGATAGATGGCTGCTTGAAAATTGATAGGAGCTAATAAGGTAGTGGGGTGATAATTAAGGACAGTGAAGGAAGTGTGAAGATGGTGGCTGTGCAACAAGGCTCGAATGGATCCGATATTGAACAGTTGGAAGCTGAAGCTATTTTTTAGGGATTAAGGTTGTTATGGAGGCTAAGGCTCTGCCTATTGTAATTGAGTCAGATGTTTAAATGTGGTTAACTTGGCACTTGGCAAATCGCATATTGCAAAAGAAATTACTTGGGTGATTAGTGATATCCAAGAAGTGATTGCTTATTCGAACCAGATATTAGTTCAGTTTAGACCTAGAGTTTGTATTGCAATTGCGCATAATTTAGCTGTACTTTCTTTATCAAGCAGATTTTTGACATTTGGAAGGAAATATTCCCTCATTTTGTATCTTCTCTTTTCTAGTTATTAATGAATTTCATTTTTAAAAAAAAAAAAACTTATAAAAAAGGATGTGGATAGAGATGATGAATAGTAATAAGGGTTTATAATATATGGAAGATATTTAAGGTCTTTAAAATATTAGTTCAGAAATTGAGCATATGTTTAAATGTGGTTAAGATTTGTAGGTCAAGAGCAAGAAAACATGCAATTTTGATTAGATTCTAGTCAAAATTTGAAGAAAAAAAATTCATCACGAAAGTTGTAGATCATGATCTAAGCTTTCCAACACCACTAAAATCACTGAAATTGAACATCGATAACAAATGTTATGGTCAAAAGACAAAGAGCTATCAGTTACGCGAAAAATTTAAATTTTCCGCAGAATTGAAAAATATTATTCCATAAATCCGAAAGATCGAGCACTAAACATGTCTCGTAAATACATGAGAAAATTCATAACTGTATCATGATGTAATATCTCGGGTTTTTCGGAACAGTGCGAGAAAGTTTTCGAATTAAAGTTAAGATTTGGAATGGGATGGTAATTGAAAATTAGAGTTTATGTGTTAGAAAATATATCAAAATATTTTAAAGTGAAGATTCATCGCGTTGGAAAACTCGTGGTTTCGAGATTTGGTTACACGATTCCTGATTATATCGTTATACGCGTAATTTTTTTTTTCGGCTATAAAGATAGTAAACGAACTCCGATTGAGCTAATATTTGAACCATCAGGCTCGTTTTTCCCAGCCGAACAACTTTCATGTTTAACCCTTTTCGATATTTGCATCAAAAGAGCTTCGAAAATGTAAATTTTCGAGAATATTCCATGACGGGGACCTGATTGTAATTTTTGGGGATCTGAATATAAATTCCAGAAACTTCTCTATATATACCTATAAGTTTCAAGAAATTACAAAATTGGCATAATCTTCCCATCCTCTCCAGTCGACCCCCTCCCTACGGTTCTGGTTGAAGCTTGTGCCGGTGGCCAGCTGACTGCTGCGCCGGCACAGAAAGGACCGCTGGCTCACCCCCTACCACCAGCTGCCGGCAACCGGTAAAGAGACGCCGAAATATGGAAAAACCGAGGTGAAATAGGCGCACATATGGGTTTGTCGATCCCGGTTCATCACTTCGTTTCATGGCCCAAGCCACCCGCCAAATCGAAGCTCTTGAAGAGTAATACATGATGGCAGTGACGATTTTTCCAATCCATGCTCGGTTGCACGCGAAATGAGGGAGGAATATTTGGATGAATAGTGACCCATGATGAACAGTAGCTCCGATCAGAATTTTGTCAATTCCAGCGCATTTATGGGATCGTTTAGAGTTCGTATATGGCCTCGAAATCTCGGTAAGACCTCCCTGTAAAAATCCGCAAATTTCAAATTTTCCATTAAATTTTCGGATGCATCCAGTAGTTTTGTAGAGTAGCGTAATGATATAAAATGAATTGTTTGAGTATTAGTATATTGAATATGAGTATTCGGTAGATTAAGTGTTCATGCATTGCATATCCTACCAAGATTCTTGATGTTTTATCCTTCAGTCAATAATGAAGGATTCTCAGTTCCTTATTTTTGAGTGTTAGTTGAGTCTTCCTTTCCCTTTTCAAAAACCTAAGTTCAGATTATAAGAGATGGAGTATTTCTAGTACACCTTTCGAAATATCATGAAACATACAATATAAGTGCCATAAAGGATTCACCCATTTTTGAGATTAAATACTTCATGTGGACATCGTTTTCACACGAGAAAACAGTTTTCATCGAGGTTCTCAAAGATTAAGTTTTTAGTTGTGAGTATTGAGTGGAGTATGCTAAAATAAGAGATCTTCAGAAAATATAATACTGAGTTCTTGAGAAGAAAAATGAAAAGAAAATAAGGGGGACAACAGTGACCCGTAAGTTAAACTTTAGAAGGGATTCGAGGACGAATCCTATTTAAGGGGGGAAGAAAAATGCAACACCCCGGTAATCTCGATGACTACTAAGTTATGGATGACATAATACCTGATAGATAATCATGTGAAAGTATGTATGGGCTCATAAAATTATTTTTTTGGACATTCGACAAATTCCTCGAAGTTCCGATACTAAATTTATTCTAAGATTCAATACAGATAGCTCTTAGAATTTGAGACATAACATTTTCATACGATCTCCGAATTTTATGAGTTTTATATCGTTGGAAAGCTAAGACCGAGACCTACACCTTTAATGTTGGATATTCTTCTAAAATCAGATCAGAAACAAGTCATAAAATATGTTTTGTACAACTGTTATTGTAGCACTCGGGATTTCTTTAGAAATCTCATTATATGCCTTATAAAAATTAATAAAAGAAATTATGCCCACTTACATATATAACAACCCACGTTTCTTTGAAACCTCAACCACTATGCATCATCCTTCTCATTTTGGCCAGAACGTGAGAAGCTTGAAGAAAAGCTTGGATGCAATTGGTGTTGATCTTAAGTTTCTTCCTCATGCAAAGTGAGTTCTAATCTTCTTTCCCTCTTCTAATTTCAGTTTTGAGCTTGAAATTTAAAATCCCCAAAGTGTCATTCATGAACCCTAGTTTCTCACTTTGACATCTTCGTTTAAAGGTAGTGAGTAGCAAGAATATTTATGCATCTTATGATCTTATATACATGGATTGGGCATAGTTGTGTTGATTGCCCAAATATTATTTTTCCTTAAGAGGCTGGCTGAGTGTCACCTATTTGATAAGGGGAGGGCTATTTTTATTTCAATTGATGTTGGTTCAATTGTTGCATGGATGAAAAAATATGAATCTAGTTTTGTTAAGTTGGAAAGTTTAAAAGTGGCAAGATAGATCCTTGGCCAAATCATGATGTAAGTGTAGGGAATTAAGTTTTATAAATGATAAAGTATAATTGAAGTGTGGAAATGCATGATAGAAATGGCTGAGTTGAATAAACGATATAGGACAGTAAGTGAGGATCTTAGGCATAGAGTGTTTGGCAATAGTACATTCTGAACAGCTCTCATTATTTTTGTCAATACATAAATTTTAGACCTCAATTTTCCTCATCGTAAATTTTTACATGAACTACATACATTTTTGTTTAATATATCCAAAAATTATAATTTTTAGATGACATATGAATTTATGCTGAATTTTACAAATTGGATGCCTTGCAGTTTCATTAGTTTCTATCTATTCTGAACAACCTGTCTTGATTTACTCATAACTTCAGTTATGAAAGTCAAAATTAAGATCTGTAAAATTATGGGTAAACTTGACACATAAGTAAGTAACATATTAAAAATTCATAATTTTTAGACTTTAGATGAAGCCGAACCAAATTTTTTAAATCGACATCATGTTGCCCATGTGCCCAGTTTTTTAGTTGCACTGCCCCTGAACTTCAATCCATACCTTGAGTTTCTGGTATCAGAATTAAGAACCGTAAAAACCAACGTACATTAGATACATTATGGACCATTCCGGTAAAATTTTAACTTCATATTCATCCCCAATTAATCACAATAAATTTTCAAACTTAGACATCAAGCAGTGAATTTTCTTGCGATTAGTGAAATATAAGTTTCCACTACTGCATTTGTACAACTCCAAATCTAAGCCCAGAAAATTCATAGATAGATATCTCCAACACTCCAGATGTCCATGCATTGCATATTCTTTCATGTGATATGAAAATATTCTGAGTTATAAATTCTTTCATGTGATATGAAATCATAATTTTTAGATGACATATGAATTTATGTTGAATTTTACAAATTGGCTGCCTTGCAGATTCATTAGTTTTTGTCTATTCTGAACAACTTGTCTTGATTTAGTCATAAATTGAGTTATGGATGTCAAAATCAAGATCTATAAAATTTTGGGTAAAATCGACACATAAGGAAGTAACATATTCAAAATTCATAGTTTTTAGACTCTAGATGAAGCCGAACCAAATTTTTTAAATCGGACATTCTCCTGCCTATGTGCCCAGTTTTTTAGTTGCACAGCCCCTGAACTTCAGTCCATACCTTAATTTTCTCGTATCGGAATTGAGAACCGTAAAAACCGACATAAATTAGATATATTATTGACCATTCCAGTAAAATATCAGCTTTAGATTCATCCCCAATTAATCACAGTGAATTTTCTAGCGATTAGTGAAATATAAGTTTCCACTACCGCATTTTTACAACTCCAATCTAAGCCCGTAAAATTCATAGATATCTCCAACACTCCAGTAGATTAAGTGTCCATGCATTGCATATTCTTTCATGTGATATGAAAGTATTCTTAGTCATAAATAAAGAAAATTAACGTTGTTTTGACTTTAGATCGTCATCAGAACAATCAGAAGTCACCTAAATCGCATACCGCATCTGAATTATCATAGCACAGTGAGTGGATATTTTTCTTTTATCTGGGAGTATTTATTTCAGAATTTTAACTATGTCTTCATATTATGATTTTACATATTGTAGGCATTGCATTTTAGCATGTGAAACCCGATGATGAGTCTCAGTTGGAGGCACTACCTTTTTAGCTAAGAATATTGCGGGAAACGGAGGTCGGAAGGGGAAATTCGAAATAAGTACGTCATCAAGTCCATTTCACAAGTTCACTGTCTTCATTAGTGCTGCGTTCGTTACTTCGTTCGAACGTCAGGTAGATTGCGGACGTTCGTGTAGCGTTTGAATTGGCGTTCGAACGGCGTCGGTGTTTCTGGTTTTGCTGCTAGCCTCGCACCCCAGCCCATTTAGCTCCCCAAATCCAATAAAACACATCCCAATTTAATTAAATTAAACATTAAATATTAAATAAAATATTTAAACCATTTACCAATTAAATAAAACACAAAATATAATCATACCTAATGAAGATAAATCAAATATATTAACTTCCTAACTAAACAAATCACATACTAAATCAAAAAGATGTCATGCCTAATTAAAATCAATCATAACAAATTAAAGATATTGACTTCCTAATCTAGCCAAGATTTGTCCCCCCTCAATCCTTGACTTTCCTTGCTCAACACCAAACCAAATCCTCCTTTTAATGCACCAAATCCCTTCCTTGTGAGACAAGGTGAAGCCCTAGCCTTTCTCTATATAAACCACACCTCTCCAAGCCATCCCACTCCTGGTTCACGCCCATCACAAACAAAAAGAAGAAAAGAATTTCCAACCCCTAGCTTATACACATAATAACAAACAACTCTCTTCACCCACACTCTCACATTATCGAAAAAAACAAGCCCTCAAACACTCTCATATTACCGAAAATACAATAGCCATTCACACCCCCTCCAACCACCAAAACAACTCCTAATCACCACCGAAAATAGCAACCCCCTAAGCCTCCACACATCACCGAAAATATACCCCCAACGACAGCCCAAACATGCCCCAAACAGCCACTAAAGTACCCCCGAATAGCAGTAATTTAACCCCTAAAACAGCAGCAAAATACACTTAAAACATTGCCTAAAAATCTTAAAAACAGTAACATAAAGAGACTGCATCCATAATCCTTAAAATAATCACACACAACTGCACTAGAAACCCACACAAACTGGGAACAGTTCATTGAAACGTCAAAACAGGTGGCCTGAGCAGTGAGCAGCAAAACAGAGGCCGAACAGGAGCAGAACGGAGTTCGAACCGCAAGCAAAAACGCAAAGCAGTGAGCTAGGACGCTAAACCAGTGAACCGGAGAAGTTGAGGAGCTGTACCCTTCCGACGTCCGTGAAACGCAAGCCTGAAAGTTGGCAAAAAGGTTAGACCTGAGGGTATCTTTCACACTCGTTTTTTTGTATTAGTTATTAAATATTACTTGCATGATTATCATGTTGAAATGCATGTTTGGCCCTTGAGTAGATAAATATGCATGAATTATGAGATGTAGTTGATGAGTGGTATTTATATCACTATTTCCCACTCATTAATCTAATATTCTGTATAGTTTCTTGAGTTTTGTGAATGTTTTGATGTGTTTTATTGTTATTTTGCAGATAAATAAAGTTTGGACAGCACTGGTGGCAATTTGGGGCAAAACCGGACAAAAATGCGTCAACAGGGATATTTTCGTCTCTTCAGCGTCGCGCCGCCCAGACCTTCCGCGTCGCGACGCCCAGCGTGAGCCGAATCTGCTAACATGCGCCTGGTCAACGGTCAACAATTTGAGAAGTTTTGACTTTGCTAAAATGCGCCGTGCCACGTGTCACCATCACAACGAATCTGCTAACGTGCGCCGTGCCACGTGTCAACATCATATGCTGCTGACACTTTGACTTGACACGTGTCGCCTTGTCATCAGCCATGTCAGCAGTCAACGAGTCAACTCGCCATGTGTCACGCCACGTCATCAGCCACGTCACAAGGTCAACTAAGTCAACTTGACACCTCAGCATCAGCCAATCACCGCCTGACACGTGTCGCCACGTGTCGCAATCCTATTGTGCCGACAATTGCAACACACGCCAACACACGCCAGCGCCACGTCATCGCCACATCAGCGCCACGTCATCGCCACATCAGCATGACGTCATCAATGACCTCATCACAATAATTGAGTCTTAGCCGCCTTGACACGTGTCGCGTGAACAGTTAGCCGCCATCCACGTGTCGCCTTCTCAGCGTGCCACGTCGACAAACAGTGACAAATCCACGCGTCGACGCTGAGGTCCTTGGCGTCGCGACGCCCGAACAGTGAAAATTCTGCCTATAATTCAGCGCGCGAATTTCAGATTTCAAAAGACCTCTCTCTCTCTTGATTTCTCTCCTAGAGAGAGTTTCTCTCTCTAGAATTTTATTTTTTAGTTTTTTTTTTTTTTTTATTTTTAGTTTTGTAATTTATTTTAATTACCATTTGTAATAATAGTAATTTAATTTTTACTTTTTACTTTTTACAGTATTTACTATTCATGAGAAAGTAGTTTCCAGCTAGGGTGAAAGGTAATTCTTTTACTGTTACTATTTAGATTAATCTCCCTTAAAAATAATATATTTACTATTTAAAATACTGATTAATAAAGGATACCGCTATATTGGTCGGTTGGTATATTTATTTTCTGTTGGTTTGAACCTGATTAATCAAGGATACCGCCAGATTGGTCGGTTGATAAATTTATTTTGGTACCGCCTTTATGGCTGGATATGGACAAATATTACCGCCTATATGGCTGGTTGGACTTAATGGACTTAATCAGGATACCGCCAGATTGGTCGGTTGGTTAAATAATATCACAAGTTTATATATTATTTTATGGGAGATATCTAAATTAGTAGTAGTAAAAGTAATTCCTTTTACCTTAGCATTTTATTTTATTGTAATTTATTTTTCAGCATTTTTACTTTATGTCTTTTACTTTTCAGTTATTAGCCCTAGTTATGTTTGTAACTAAATAGTTATCTGGGGTTGTGATGAATTTCAATATCACCAGTTTATAAGGGTTAGATTATAGTTTGGGTAATATAATGATTTATTTATTGAGTCTTAATCTTAATGCTTTTTTAACCGATCACTATAAAATTGATTAGGTAAACTTAAAATGAACTAGACATAGAGATTTTAAGTTTAAAACCTTAGACTCAATAGCCCACGATCTTCCTTGAGGATAGATAACCCTTTAATAGATTTCCTTACAGGATAGGAATATACCTGTCGGGCGAGGGTAGCCATAATTGGAACTTAATCTTAATGAATCCAGATAATGTGGTTGACATAGGAATATGGTTCAATTGGTTATACTGGGTTTTGTGTCTGACCATCGACAGATGCTTTCGCATAATTTCGTGTCCCAGGTTAATAAATCATTGTATTTCCTAACTATATAATAATCACTTCATCTTTATAATGATATTGGAATAAATCACAACCCTAGATCTTTTTGTGTCTTTTGTTATTTTCCTTAGTATTTTCTTTTGTCTTTTTATTTATTTATTTATTTGTAAAACCACTTTCAACCAATCAAACAATCATTCTCTTCTCCCTTTAATTAGATATTTGTAAATAAATAGATTCAATAATTAAAAACAACAGTAGGAATTAAGTCCTCGTGGGATCGATATTTTTATACTACTTGAACGATACGTGCGCTTGCGTTATACGTGTGTGTTTACGCCGGTCAAGTTTTTGGCGCCGTTGCCGGGGACTTATATTTCTTGAGTTGTTAATTTTGAAGCTATCTAATTTACTTGTATCTAATTTTCTTTATTTTTATCTGTAATTTTATTTTCTTTCTTTTGATTAAAGGTGACTTAAAAATGGAACATTACTGGGAGATTGAAAGATTACATGCTTTACAAGAAGATACACCCCAATCTGGGCAACAGTCCGGTTTTCTGTGGCCTGTTGTCGAGCCCAATAATTATCACTGGATGCCAGAACCAAGCAATGCTACATTTGTTCATCAGAACGAAATGGGGAGATGTGTGATTTGTGATAGTAACCACACCCGAGCGATCAATGTATATATCGATCAGAGTGGGAGAATTTCTGGAGACAATCATGGTACGAAGAGCCATCACATTTCACAGAACCACATTTTTCATCTTATCCACCATCTTCATTCGATCCTTATCAACAACCAGAACCATCCGAGGAAGATCAATTAATTCACATGTTCAAAGAACAGACAGCTCAATTTGATGCACAAATTCAGAGTCAAACAGAATCCATACAGAGAATGACAGATCAGATCAGACAATTCACAGAAAACCAGAACTATATACCTCAAGAACCAATTTCAGATGACACTGATGAAGCCTTCGAGTACCCAGAAATCCACGATGACACCTTAACAGAGGAGGAGGCTGAGCAGTATCAACAACCAGAGGTATCAGTTCAGGAACCCGAACCGACAAAGTCTCGATTTGATTTCTATTATTCAGATTCTGACGAGGATGAAGCTGAAATATTTGTGCCAACTGCATCAAAAATTGAGGATGGAATTCTGTATCCTCAAAATGAAGATCTTGGAGATTCCATTGCACAAATGTTTGAAGAAGATCTACCTGAGCCAATCATTTCAACCAGATCAGAGGATGAAGACCTAAAATCTAACATTTCTTTTCAGGTTGACAATTTTGAAACATGTATTTCACAGATGACAGATGAAGAGCTTAATGCAGAAATTTTCAAATACATCTGTGAAGAAAAGGTGGAGCAAGAAGCAGAGCAAATAAGAGCAAATATCTGACTTTATTAAAGATCCAGAGCATTCAGGAAAAACATTGCTGTTTTGGGGAGTACAAATCAAAGAAACCACTCAGAAGCTTGACAGAATGGAATTTCCATTCCAAGTCAAGCATCATACGAGACCTCCTGATTTTCTTTCTTTCTTTGCAGGAACCACTGGAACAATAAGAATCAAAAAGGTGGCACGATCACTGACTGAGACAAAATTCTTTTTGCCACTTTACCGTTGGAAGAGACCCTTCAAAAGCAACGCTCACGGGATTATCTTTAATCGGACATCCAAAACGACACTGAAACCTCCTTAACAGATGAATTTCAGTCACGTCTGGCTGAAGACGAAAAATTTAGCGCTAGCAGGGAGGCAACCCATGCAATTTGTTGTAATTTATTTATTTATTTATTTATTTGTGTGTGTGAACTTTTTAATTGTGTGTGAGTTTTGCAGGAAAAATTTAAAATGGAATTTATCAGGACAAAGCAAGCCAGTGCAAGCGGGATTTTTACAAAATAAAAATTTGACAAAATCACGAAGATACAAAGTTGATCCGGGAGACGGCCAAGTAAAAAGACACTTCTTAAAAGGCGTCCCTATGGATTTATCCGTCACAAGACATGGTTTTGCCAAAAAAAAAAAAAAAAAAAAAAATCCCTAAAAATTACCGAGCGTCGCGACGCACGACCAATTTCAGCGTCGCGACAATGGTTTGTTTACAAGCCTAAAACCAGCAGCCACCAACCATCACCTCAAAACCAAGACTCACCATAACCTCACCACCGAGCAAAACCCCGTCCTCAACTGAGACCAGAGACCAAACCGAGAGCCACAGCCGAGATCTATCAAACCCATCATCATCTTCCTCTTCGAAATCAATTACCATCACCGAAACCGCAAAAGCCGAGAACCACCGCGAGCCATCATCACCAAGATCCACCACCATGAGACCGCCAAATCCACGACCGAAACCGCAACAACTCACTACCGAGATCCACAGCCGCAACCTTCGCCATGTCAAACACCAAGTCTTTACCGAGCCACCAGAACCGAACCAGCCATCATCACCGCGAGCCACTACCTTCATCACCGTGACCGAATCTTAGCCAACCAAGATCCACCACCGTGAGCCATCGCAGAGATCAACACCATCTTCATCCTTGCCGAAACCTTCATCGCCGGTTCTGAGCACCACCATCTGGCCGAAACTACCCACCACGAATCCATTGCCGAAGCTGTGACCCACTTCCAAGACATCACAAAACCGCACCAACATAACCGGAATCAACCACAGCCGACCAAACTGAGACAAATCACACCAAGCCGAGCCCACTGCCGTGTCTTGCCGTGACTGCCATAGCCGACCTCCGCAGCGGAGATACTCCAAAACCGGAACCAAGCCATCACTGCCGAGAGTGCCACTGCCAAAATCAAAATTTGAGAAAGACGGTAATAATTGAATAAAAAAATTGATTTGGTAATTGGGTAAATGAAAAATTGAATTGTGAATTGGTTGAATGGGAATTTGAATTACGAAGGGTTGGATTGTGGATTAATTTGATTCGTAGTTGTGGGAGCGAAGAATTGAATGAAGTGTTTGTGGCATTTGATAGATTTAGGTTGTGTTGGATAATCAAAAATTCAGGGGGACTCTGTCGGATTTTTCTGAAAAAATACCAAAGTTGGGATTTGATTGGTGATAATTTTTCTAGGATGAATTTGGGGAAATTTTGAGTTTTTAGAGGTGACTCTGTCGAAATTTTCACTAAAAAAATTGATCAATTATCGATCGGGGTAAAAACGTAAAATTGGACATAAATTTTTCCTTATGGTAATTTTTCCTGTAAAATTTCAGCTGACCATGTATTATCTTCTAATCTCTTTTGTGTATACATAGTGTGAACTTTTTAATTTTATGTGTTTTTTTTGTAGGGAAAAGCACAACGGAGCATTTTTAATACAGAAGGAATTGTGTTTAACAATAAAAAAAGAAGAGAGCTAATTCATTTTGATGGTTGAGTAAGAATTAAGTCTTGAGACACATCCTAATGGATTTATATACCAAACGAGTAGCGTATTGCGTACACAATTCCGTTGCCTTAATTATTGCTTCGATTCGCTTTTCTGTTGTAATTATTTTTATTTTAGTAGACAGGATCCAGACTTTTTGACCTTTCACGATCCATTTTGTTGTTTAGCTAACAAGCGTCCTCTGGAAGATACTTGTGCTATTTTTACTCACCCTTTTCAGGTATTATAAATTCAACTCATCATTGCACATTTGAAGATATCCAGAGTAAAACATGGAAGCCACTTCAAGAAGACGAGTTGAAAACATTTGTGTGTTTTGCGGTAGTACGGTTGGTACTAAACACAATACATAGAAGCAGCACAGGAATTGGGTCGAGTCTTAGCCGCAGGAATATACACTTAATATATGGCGGAGGTAATCTCGGACTAATGGGGATTGTTTCAAAGGCCGTACAGGAAGGAGGCAATCATGTTTTGGGAATCATCCCAAAACCCTTGGCAGAAGCAAATCTTATTGAACCAACAAACGGAGAGGAACTGATCGTGCCAGGTATGTCTGAACGACTGGTAGAAATGATTAACCGTTCTGATGCTTTTATTGCTTTGCCAGGTGGCTTGGGCACATTGGAGGAAATTTTTATTGTACTATCTTGGGCGAACCTAAACATACACCAGAAACCAATTGGGCTGTACAACGTTGATGGGTTTTATGATTTTCTTTGTGTGTTTCTTGATGATGCTCGAAGAAATGGGTTCGTGTCAAAACCTTTAAAAGAACTCCTTTTTACTGCCAGAACTGCTCCAGATTAATTGACCAACTCATAGCCTATGAACCGAAAGTTGACCCTATCATTTCAAAGATAAATTGGTCCGAGGACGATCGTGGTAAGAGGCGTAGAATTAATCTGGATCTTAACCTGTAATTTTCCTATAAAATTTCAACTACCCAGGTATTATTTTCTAAACTCTTCTTCTACTGTTTAAGACATTGGGGACAATGTCTCATTTAGGTTTGGGGGTGAGGTATAGTTCATAGTACTTGTTTGTATTGTGTTTTTATTTTTAGTCCAAAATTTTTCGAAAAATACAAAAAAAATTGAAAAATTTTCAAAAATTACAAAAATATTTTGCATTTTTGTGTTTTTATTTTAACTAAAAATGTGAATTGGTAAGAAATAGCTGAGTAAGGAGTTTCCACTCTTGAGACGTATTTCAATCCATTTATTTCGAAATAAGTTAATTTTTGTTTATTTCATTTTGAATTATTTAATTTGTGAATTCTCCATAATACTGACTAAAATGAATCTTCTTATGTTCAGTTGACAGGTATTATGAACTTACATGGAAACATACGGACATGAGCTAAAATTGAAAAGTTTGTAATATTCCGTGCTCTAGTTTAATTGGAGGAAGCATCTATAAATAGTTATGGAATAAAAAAAAAAAAAAAAAAAAATTTATTTCTGATGCAAAAAAAAATAAAGTATCCAAGATCCGGGTTATTAAGTCTGTAAGGGTGTTTTAATACCTAGTGCCCTAAAACCAACTGGTTTGGGAGTCATTGGCCCAAAACTCGTTACATGGATCAAAGATGCTACAAAAAAAATATATTCATATCTGAAGTCTGAGTAATTAAGTTCGTAGGGGTGTCTTAACACCTGGTGCCCTAAAGCCAACTGGTTTGGGAGTCACCAACCCAAAACTCGCTACATAGACGGAAGGTATTGTATATAAATAAAAAGTCAAAATTCAGAAAAATCAAAGAAAAAATCAGAAAAATCAGAAAATTATTCCATTACTACAAAAAGGTGTGAAATCTGATAGAACTTTAGGACAAAAATATTACTCTCTTATCAACTGCACTTATGACTGTTGTGGGCAAAAATGAGTTTATTAATATTATGTTGACTGTGTATATGAAGAAAGGTAAAAATAATCGGAGAATTTACTTATTCGGTAATTTAGAAAGAAACAAAACAACTAGTAACTTGTAGTAGAAGTTTCACCTGATTAGTTACTAACTTCTTTATTCTCTTTTCGTTTGTCTTTTTGCTTTTGTGTGCATTAGTTTTATTATCTTTTTACTTTTGTAAAACGTTTGTGGGTATCGTTGCTGTAAGCCCTCACGAGACTATAACTCGTCCACTAGGGACACCTAGGGGTTTAAAGGCTTGTTGCATATGCTAAATGCAACCGTGATCCCTACGAAAATGGCTTAGTTAAATTTTATTCTGTTATTTTATTTTGTATTTTGCTCGAGGACTAGCAAAATGTTAGGTTTGGGGGTGTGATGAGTGGTATTTATATCACTATTTCCCACTCATTTAATCTAATATTTTGTATAGTTTCTTGAGTTTTGTGAATGTTTTGATGTGTTTTATTGTTATTTTGCAGATAAATAAAGTTTGGACAGCACTGGTGGCAATTTGGGGCAAAACCGGACAAAAATGCGTCAACAGGGATATTTTCGTCTTTCAGCGTCGCGCCGCCCAGACCTTCCGCGTCGCGACGCCCAGCGTGAGCCGAATCTGCTAACATGCGCCTGGTCAACGGTCAACAATTTGAGAAGTTTTGACTTTGCTAAAATGCGCCGTGCCACGTGTCACCATCACAACGAATCTGCTAACGTGCGCCGTGCCACGTGTCAACATCATATGCTGCCGACACTTTGACTTGACACGTGTCGCCTTGTCATCAGCCATGTCAGCAGTCAACGAGTCAACTCGCCATGTGTCACGCCACGTCATCAGCCACGTCACAAGGTCAACTAAGTCAACTTGACACCTCAGCATCAGCCAATCACCGCCTGACACGTGTCGCCACGTGTCGCAATCCTATTGTGCCGACAATTGCAACACACGCCACCACACGCCAACACACGCCAGCGCCACGTCATCGCCACATCAGCGCCACGTCATCGCCACATCAGCATGACGTCATCAATGACGTCATCACAATAATTGAGTCTTAGCCGCCTTGACACGTGTCGCGTGAACAGTCAGCCGCCATGCCACGTGTCGCCTTCTCAGCGTGCCACGTCGACAAACAGTGACAAATCCAGCGTCGCGACGCTGAGGTCCTTGGCGTCGCGACGCCCGAACAGTGAAAATTATGCCTATAAATTCAGCGCGAAATTTCAGATTTCAAAGACCCTCTCTCTCTCTTGATTTCTCTCTCTAGAGAGAGTTTCTCTCTCTAGAATTTTATTTTTTAGTTTTTTTTTTTTTTATTTTTAGTTTTGTAATTTATTTTAATTACCATTTGTAATAATAGTAATTTAATTTTTACTTTTTACTTTTTACAGTATTTACTATTCATGAGAAAGTAGTTTCCCAGCTAGGGTGAAAGGTAATTCTTTTACTGTTACTATTTAGATTAATCTCCCTTAAAAATAATATATTTACTATTTAAAATACTGATTAATAAAGGATACCGCTATATTGGTCGGTTGGTATATTTATTTTCTGTTGGTTTGAACCTGATTAATCAAGGATACCGCCAGATTGGTCGGTTGATAAATTTATTTGGTACCGCCTTTATGGCTGGATTATGGACAAATATTACCGCCTATATGGCTGGTTGGACTTAATTGGACTTAATCAGGATACCGCCAGATTGGTCGGTTGGTTAAATAATATCACAAGTTTATATATTATTTTATGGGAGATATCTAAATTAGTAGTAGTAAAAGTAATTCCTTTTACCTTAGCATTTTATTTTATTGTAATTTATTTTTCAGCATTTTTACTTTATGTCTTACTTTTCAGTTATTAGCCCTAGTTATGTGTTGTAACTAAATAGTTATCTGGGGTTGTGATGAATTTCAATATCACCAGTTTATAAGGGTTAGATTATAGTTTGGGTAATATAATGATTTATTTATTGAGTCTTAATCTTAATGCTTTTTATTAACCGATCACTAATAAAATTGATTAGGTAAACTTAAAATGAACTAGACATAGAGATTTTAAGTTTAAAACCTTAGACTCAATAGCCCACGATCTTCCTTGAGGATAGATAACCCTTTAATAGATTTCCTTACAGGATAGGAATATACCTGTCGGGCGAGGGTAGCCATAATTGGAACTTAATCTTAATGAATCCAGATAATGTGGTTGACATAGGAATATGGTTCAATTGGGTTATACTGGGTATTTGTGTCTGACCATCGACAGATGCTTTCGCATAATTTCGTGTCCCAGGTTAATAAATCATTGTATTTCCTAACTATATAATAATCACTTCATCTTTATAATGATATTGGAATAAATCACAACCCTAGATCTTTGTGTCTTTTGTTATTTTCCTTAGTATTTTCTTTTGTCTTTTATTTATTTATTTATTTTGTAAAACCACTTTCAACCAATCAAACACATTCTCTTCTCTATCTCTTCTTTTAATTAGATATTGTAAATAAATAGATTCAATAATTAAAAACAACAGTAGGAATTAAGTCCTCGTGGGATCGATATTTTTATACTACTTGAACGATACGTGCGCTTGCGTTATACGTGTGTGTTTACGCCGGTCAGTAGTATGTTGTGGCTGTGGAATAAAATGAGAGACGTGTCAACTCTCTCGCGGTATCGGATGGAAACCCGGACTAAATTTCATAGCCGATTCGAATGGACGGTAATATGAATCTGTACTCGGGACACAACTCCACGTACCGCTTGAGTAAACGACCCTCTTTTGTTTGTGTTGCTTTTGTTTATTTTTCGTCACTGATTCTGTATGTTGTTTATTTTGCATGATTCAATCGAGCGCATGGGCTTAGTAAGTGGAATGAAAGATCCCCTATGGGGAGAGGTTAAAGCCCTTTAACTCGATGCTTTGCTGCGCCGGTTGATGTGTGTTCGGTTGGATGCAAGATACGTTCAATCGGGCATACTTAGTTTGATATTATTGTCTTTATCTTTTATGCATGGTTCAATCAAGCGCATGGGCTTAGTAAGTGGAATGAAAGATCCCTTATGGGGAGGGGTTAAAACCCTTTACCACGATGCTTTGCCGCGTCGGTTGATATGTGTTCGGATTGGATGTAAGATGTGTTCAATCGGGCATACTTGGTTTTGATATGATTGTCTTTATGTTTGTATGCATGATGCGATCGAGCGCATGGGCTTAGTAAGTGGAATGAAAGATCCCCTATGGGGAGGGGTAAAGCCCTTTACCACGATGATTTGCCGCGCCGGTTGATGTGTGTTCGGTTGGATGTAAGATGTGTTCAATCGGGCACACTTAGTTTGATATGATTGTCTTTACGTTTGTATGCATGATGCGATCGAGCGCATGAGCTTAGTAAGTGGAATGAAAGATCCCATATGGGGAAGGGTTAAAGCCTTTTACCACGATGCTTTTCCTTTCCGCGCCTCGCGCATTGTACTATTCGCCATTTATGTATTGCATCCCATTTCATGCATCAGATCTGTTCCCGTTCGAACGCGTCTACGAACGCAACTCGAACGCGCGTGCATTTTGCCTTATCATGCATCAGGTCTCATCTCCGTTCGAACGCGTTCATAAACGCCATACGAACGTGAGAATTCTGTTTCATTTCCATTCGAACGCGTTTACGAACGCAATACGAACGTGAGCATTCTGTTTCATTTCCGTTCGAACGCGTTTACGAACGCTACTCGAACGAGAACCTTCTGTTTACCATTCGAATGCGTCTACGAATGCACACGGTAAACAGATCCTCTTGCACCACATTACGACATGTCCATCTAAGCATATAGTTACCCCTTTTTTATGTTATGCATTTGTATTACCCCTCTAGTTGTCTATTTCTGTTATGCGCTTAAATATCTTTTCTTAATATGCATGCTAATAAGAATGCTATTTGTTTGCACTTCTGTGTCCACCAATGCGTTAATTAACTTGTATGCTTGCCGTATGATAATCCTTATGTATGCAAATTGAGACATAGATTACATGCAAATAGGCTGTATGCAAATTCGGATATGTGTTACATATAAATTTAGATGAACTTGTTGATGTATGTATACGAATGTAGAAGCATGATATTCTTAGAAATAAGTGATACTTAAGCCTGATAAAATTATTATATAAATCCTTTCATTACAAGTGGCACAAGTAAGGGACCATTCTTAACCCAACGGTTTGAGGTCTTCCCTTGAGAGGGGTGAGTGCGGCCTTAAATCTCATTTTCCTGGTTCACACCGGGTGGAGACTCCATTATTCTCCGGTTTAGTCCCCCGTGGCTACTCCGTACTCCCGACCGGGCCGCGAGCCCGGGACAGCATGCGTCGCCCAGTTCCTGTGTTCCCACAGTCTGGCGACTCCACTGGGGATAGAGAATCGGTCCCGAAATATTGTCTTGTGATGTTTGGATTTATGTTTTAATTGACCTTGTCTATAGTGGATAAAGTGAGGGTTTAATCAAAGGCATTTTAAGGCTAGGTAATGGTTTGGTGTCTTCCTTCATTCACTACCTTTCTAGAAGGAAAAGCTGTGAAGGCACCTAGATCGCCATCTACTCGTAGCCTATTGTGATGGACTAATTTGGAGGACTCGTTGTTTATTCTTGACACCAAGCGATAAGAGCCTAAGAGGCTTGGGTATTTAAGTGAGCCTCGCTCCACCTTCCCTCTGGGGAATCTACAACGGGAAATCCATTTGACAGTCCGTCACACACCATAGCTCATTGGCACGTACTTTAGTGTATAAAAAAGGATGCGCTCACTTGGTTGCTCGTACCCTTGAGTGGGGAGACCTAGTTGTGGGTCATCCTTCGCCGGTGAGAGCCTTTGTCTATACTCTTACTAACCCACCCATATATCGGGTTGGCTAAAGTAACAATGATTTCCTTGAATATGTGCTTGTGGACCATCCTCATTTGGATGCAGTTGGACTATTGTCAGAAATGCGGGCTTACTGGGCCATTTAAATTGGGGCAAGTTCGCACCTTATGACTAATAGGCCAAAAGCTTCTGAAATGTTGATAGGCCATTATGTAGAAATTATTGTGTCATGTTTGCATCATCTTTCTTCTATGCTTGTGTTTGGGAACATCGTCGTTTGAATCCATTTGGACCATTTGTCATGGGATATGGGCGTGTTGGGCCATTTAAACTGGGACAAGAACGTATTTCATGACTATTGGGCCAAAGGCTTCTAAGTGATTGATGGGCTACTTTGTGATTGTGTTCGGAACGTTACCATTTGGGTTTAGTCGGGCACTTTGTCATGAGATGTGAACTCATTGGGCCATTTAAACTGGGATGGGTTCACTCCTATGACAATTAGCCCGAAAGATTCTAAAATGATAACGGGCCAATTTGTTTGAGAATTTTAGTTGATTTAGTATGTTATATATGTTACATACATCTCATGCACCCCATGCATACATACATCATGTTAACCCTTGTGTTCTGAAAGCCATCATATATTCCCGTTGGATTAGAAAAAAGGGAAGACTCACCAAAATACTGAGAACAGACATGAGTGAATCAGATATTGAGGTATCCCGGATAGATCAGTTGGAAAATGGCTTCGCCAAGATTACTGAACAGTTGCAAGCCTTGACTACTGCCATGACAAATATGGCTGTGCCCCGTGCCGGGGGAAATTCTGAGAATGTAAGGCATGATGAGCCTTCGAATGGGTTGGGGGATGATGTCCCCACTTTTGATGATGACATGGCAGAATATGCAACAGGCAGGGTGATTGGGTCTCAGGCAGAATTTCAGAAGCTTCGGGATCAGGTTGAAATAGTTACCCGTAAAATGAGGGGTAAGAATGAGGATTTGCTAGATTATGAGGCAATGACCTTCGGAGAACAGCTGCCAGCTCAGTTTAAAATGCCCGACATGGCCAAGTTTAATGGGAACGGAGACCCGAGGGTCCATCTGCAGCAATATGTCTCAGTCATGAGTTCAATGGGCCTATCACAGCGCCAAGTCCAAAATATGTTTGAGATGTCACTCGAGGGGGCACTTGTGGTTTGGTATCATAGCCTTGAGAAGAAGGTTAAGGAAGATTGGAAGGAACTAGCTGATGCTTTTATGAAGCAGTATGTTACAGACTTAGAAATTGACTTGTCACTCCGTGATTTGGAGAACACTAAGCAGAAGCCGGAAGAAAGCTTCAAGAAGTATGTAGACCGCTGGAGAAGCCAGCTTCTGAAAATGCAGACTCGGCCCTCTGAGAAGGACCAGATTAAAGTGATCATCAAGGGCACTAAGCCCTCGATCTACAGCAAGTTGAGGAGGATGACCTCCATGATTGTTGATTTCCGACAGTTGAGGGAAACTGTCATGGACATTGAAGAAGAGGAGGCGGAAAACCGGAAGTTTTATGGCCAGAATAGAAGGAATTTTGGGGGACATCCTGAAGCCAAGTCTTCCAGTGCTGAGGTCACTGCCATCAGGAACAGACGTTTCTCCAACTTGGGTAGACCTCTATCAAATGTGTTTGAGAAATTGAAGATGCAAGGACTCCTGAAACCCTTGGAACCTAAACCACTCCCTAGCCCTGTGCCGCACTACCTTGACTTGAACCTATTCTGTTATTTTCACCAGCAAAAGGGTCACGAAACTGACAACTGCCCCCGCCTTAGGCATGAGATCCAAGACCTGATTGACACCCACAAAATACCTGACCCAGAAAGAGAGCAACCCAGCACACACAGGAATCCTCTACCAAATTACCACTCCGTCCCACCACCATGATCAACTTTGGCTTGCTTGAAACCTTTGTCCTCCAAACCCTCAACCACCAAGCTTTTCACATAGGGATAAGGAATAATAACAACGAAGAACCAGAGGCTGAGGAAGAAGGCACTGCTGTTTCTCCAAGTTTATCTTGCATTTTAATAAAGACATTGATTTTGTTTGCTTGTTCGAACCTTTTCTGAACAATAATAAAGAAGTTAACTTCGCTTACTTGCTGAATCTCAACTTCTCAACTTGCAACATAAGTGCATGTGACAAGAGCATTCAATCTTGGTACTATGCTACTCAGAACGTAGGGAATCCTCAGAAGAAGCAAGCAGAAAAGATAAGTTGGCCATTCAGAAATTGGGACAGTGAGACTATTAGACTTGGAAAGGGAATGAGTTCACAGAACCAATTAGTGTAGACAGATTGAAGCAGTACTTTGCCTAAGGAAGAGAAGACTGGGCTGTCACTGAGGGAATTGACCGAAGACCCAACCCAACGGGATAGGAAACTCATGCATACATGCATACACGTAACATATTTTGCATCTTTTTTTTGTGTTTGTTTTGTTTTATATTAACAGGTTTCGAAGAAAGAAAGAGAGAAAAGCAGCAAAGGCAAGCTAGTCAGAAACAGCAACAGTACAGTTTCAGGAACGAATCCAGGGAATGAATCTCTCAGAATTTGGAATGAATCCGGGGAATGAATCTCTCAGAATTTGGAACGAATCCAGGGAATGAATCTCTCAGACTTTGGAACGAATCCGGGGAATGAATCTCTCAGACTTTGGAACGAATCCAGGGAATGAATCTCTCAGAATTTGGAAGGGATCCAGGGAATGAATCTATCAGGATTTGAACGGATCCGGGGAATGAATCTCTCAGAGTTTGGAACGAATCCAGGGAATGAATCTCTCAGAATTTTGGAATGAATCCAGAGAATGAATCTCTCAAGAATTTTGAATGAATCCGGGGAATGAATCTCTCAGATTTTGGAACGAATCCAAGGAATGAATCTCTCAGAATTTTGGAATGAATCCAGGAATGAAACCCGAGGGTCGAGGCCCACGTCAGTATCAGTTTGGGGGCGAGACCCATATCAGTAGCAGTTAGAGCCGAGGCCCACTTCAGCATTAGTTTTAGGAATGAATCCTGAGGGTCGAGGCCCACATCAGTATCAGTCTGGGGGCGAGGCCCATATCAGTAGCAGTTAGGGCCGAGGCCCACTTCAGCATCAGTTTTTGGAATGAATCCTGAGGGCCGAGGCCCATATCAGTATCAGTCTGGGGGCGAGGCCCATATCAGTAGCAGTTAGGGCCGAGGCCCACTTCAGCATCAGTTTTAGGAATGAATCCTGAAGGTCGAGGCCCACGTCAGTATCAGTCTGGGGGCGAGGCCCATATCAGTAGCAATTAGAGCCGAGGCCACTTCAGCATCAGTTTTAGGAATGAATCCCGAGGGTCGAGGCCCACATCAGTATCAGTTTGGATGAATCCCGAGGGTCGAGGCCCACATCACTATCAGTTTTGGGGATGAGTCCTAGGGTTGAGGCCCATTACATCACAAGCCAAGAATGGCACTCCAAGAATGGAAACACAGTTCGAGAATGCACAAGCCGAGAATGGCACTCCAAGAATGGAAACACAATTCGAGAATGAAAAAGTCGGGAATGACACTCCAAGAATTGAAACACAGTTCGAGAATGAACAAGCCGGGAATGGCAATCCAAGAACGGAGCAGAGTTCCAGAATGAACAAGCCGGGAATGGCACTCCAGGAATGGAAATACAGTTCAGGAATGAACAAGCTGGGAATGACACTCCAAGAATGGAAGCACGGTTCGGGAATGAACCACCTCACAGTAACGGTTCGGGAATGTACCACCTTACAGTAATAGTTCGGGAATGGACACCTGACAGTAACGGTTCGGGAATGGACCACCTCACGATAACAGTTTGGGAATGAACACCTCACAGTAACGGTTCGGGAATGGACCAACTCACAGTAACGGTTCGGGAATAGACCACCTTACGGCAACGGTTCGGGAATGGACCACATCACAACATGGTTCGGGAATGAACCAGGGGTCACAGCACCTCACCACCAAATCAACTCAACTCAACACATGGTAAGTCAAGTGACAGCTGGCGAGCCAGGTAAGTAGAAATGCATTGCATAACTTTGATAGGATTGTTCAAAGTCACACACTGCACAAGTCCCATCAAAGTGGGGGCGACTGTAGGCATTGCATTTTAGCATGTGAAACCCGATGATGAGTCTCAGTTGGAGGCATTACCTTTTTAGCTAAGAATATTGCGGGAAACGGAGGTCGGAAGGGGAAATTCGAAATAAGTACGTCATCAAGTCCATTTCACAAGCTCACTGTCTTCGTTAGTGCTGCGTTCATTACTTCGTTCGAACGTCAGGCAGATTACGGACGTTCGTGTAGCGTTCGAATTGGCGTTCGAACGGCGTCGGTGTTTCTGGTTTTGCTGCTAGCCTCGCACTGTTGGTTTATTCTAAGGTCCCAAGATCAAATCAAGACATGAAATAATGCGTGAATACATCAACGGAGGTAGCGGAATACTCACATCGATCGGTTGAGTCGATTTGAAGACGAATGAAGGCCAAAAACGCACTGCCTTGCTCACGCCACTGCAACAGTCCACTGTCCCCAAATTTCGGTTTTGAGCTGAGAAAACAGAGCTCCGAGCTTCGTCGAACGGATCCCGGCTCATGGGTGAACCTCCTTACCACCTTCGCAAGACTCGTAGTGTGCTAGCACTTGCGGTTTTCACCATGAAAACCCAACTCTTGGCTTCCCTTAGCTCACGTTTTTCTTGATGAAAAACCAGTGAGTTTTGCCCCATTTTGGGCGTGAGAGAGTGGAGAGAATTGAGAGAGTTCAATTATTGATTTTTGTTACCAAAAATCAATTTATATTTATGCCATAAAATTTATTAAATTAATAATAAACTTATGACACAAATCATGCAATGGCTTAGAGTGTCAAACACTCAAACTCCATGCAAAACCATTGAGTGTATTGTACACTATCACCATGCAATGCATTAGAATTAAATAATGCATAAAATGACATGTGTCATGTGGGCCCCACACGTTTCCAAATGAAAGTGGGCCCACGTGCACTCACGCGTTCGGGTTCGATATTTCCGAAATACCGAACTTACGTCGCGACGTTAATTAAATCGAATTTAAATAAATAATTGCGCCTAGCGAAATTATTATTTACGTCGCTAACGAATTAATTCTAAATTAACTCGTTTGCCCGAATTAAAATCTTATTTTAATTTCGCGTCGAAATCGAATTTCGATTATTATATCGAATATAATAATTTTATCGATAAATTCCAAATTAGTCGTTCTCTCTCTTTAGACGACATTTTATCCCGGATAAAATATCTCTGTTATTAATCCTAGATTAATTTTCTCTCTCTCTTCTATATAATCCCAGATTATTCAAGAGTGCGAGTTGTGCGTCATCGGTGGATTATCGGGAAGCGACCCATGAGATCTCCGGATAAGTTGGCAGTAAATACGGTCGTCGGAGTATCCGAATCACGTACGTACCAAGTACTACGTTCTACCGATTTACGAGACAAGGTCAACTCCTAGCAAAGCACCAAGTCATCCCAATTCTCCGGACATATCCTTTTAAGAATATTTAGATCTGTATCAAGCGTAGTATACGATTGTATTGTGCATATTGGCCCAGTATCGGATAGTCACGTGCTAGGGCTGGGGCTGGATAAGTGTCTGCCCCGTCCGAAACACATATCGGATGTCTGGTAACTAGTCTCTATAATCGGATATTCATGACCTGGTCATAATATCACGATTGGATGCGCATCACTTAAGAGCACTAATACCGTATCCTGTGTGACATCATCTCCACTATGACTGGAGTGACACTTCCGTCTTGACATCACATCCAATACACTACGATTCCTGATAAACCCAGAAGAGGTGAACACAGAACCAGTTAAGATCCCCCAACCACCAAAACCAAAGTTTACCGATTGTCGTAAGTATTAGCGATGCAAGTCTCAGGTTAAGACTATACACACCTACCTTGATTTCGGCCTCCCATAGACACCTAGTCATAATACCAATGGGATTCCGAAGGGTCTATCCAGAGCGAAGCTGTTTCCCGTACCATCGGTGAAACACGACCTCCTATCGCACTTGCATAAGTATCCAATACTTATATATATGAGAACTATGTCGTTGTGCCCTCACAACGCGCACAAGTGCAATACTAGCCTATTCCGCATTATCGATGTCCAGTCTCGATAATACTACGGCTAGGGATATTTAATGATTAATCCTTCGTGGACTGATACTGTCTCATATCATCTCAATCCAGGAACTAATCATAGGGACCTCTCTTCATTTATATATCTATGGTGATCTAATCACAAATGACGAGAGTGCAATTTCCTTGTTACATAGTTAATTTGCTACAACAAACATAATGATCTGTGCAAATAGTGACGCTATGGGTCATTTTGTCCAACAATCTCCCACTTGGCACATAGCGAGTCACTCAAGTGTCCTACACCTGAACTATGTACGGTTCGCTCAAATTGCTGAGGAAAGGTTTTCGTCAGCGGATTTGTTTGATTATCGTTTGACGCGATTTATTTATACGATCATCACATCGCCACGATGTATGATCCGAACGAATCAGATGATATAGAAGTATATATCTGGATCGTCGATGAGACCTTTAATTCCTTAGCCTGTGCTGACGCTTAGCTCAGCTGCTAACAGAACTATATCTAATCTAATTAGATTTACTTTCGACCCAAAAGACTTCTATTGCTGCCTCAGCTGCAGCAGTAATCCGCATTTGTTGTTTATTCGGCAACAGTTATCTTGCTTGGAAGATTTCCAGCTCACTGTCCCGTTATTCAAACTTTATAGTACCACAGTATTTAACTGTTTGGAAACTTGCAGCAGTGATCCCAGTCACTTCAAGTTCTCCTTCTCCATAGTTTATGACAACATCTTTAGTTCTCTGAGATACTAATAGATGTTCTTAATCTTTAATCCAGTGACTATCACTTGGATTGACCTGATCGTGACTCCATATGCTCGAAGCGTATGAGACATCCTATCAAGTACATTTTAAATGTACAATTTCCCAGAGAGTGTTAACAACTCCAAATCTATCCCAGTAGATCTTTATTCCTTGAATAAAGGTTGTTACTCCCCAGAATTCTACGGAGAATTTCTATTGAAAGCCAAGCTTTCAACAATAGCTTTATGGGAATTTCACTGTCAGTGCGCTCTCCCACTAACCTCCTTATATACACAAGAATTATTTCGTTTTGAGTCAAATCATAAACCATTATGATTATTTCAAAACGTCAGTTCCAAGAACCTTATGCTTGCATTGATCCAAACATGGATCGAATAACCCGCAAACCTTGTTTGTCGGTTATACAAAATCGTCAGGATGTTGTAAACATCCTCCAAAAGGTTTCCTTTTCAGGAAAGCGATTTTGATTTATAACTGACGTATTTCATAAATGAAATATATAGTTATTTTCAAGCATCTTCAAAATGGATTTACCATGGCAACAGGTAAAAGGTTGAACCGTTATTAACATAATGTTGATAACGATACCTTTCCGTCAAAAGCATAGCTTTGTACGTTGGTATGTTGCCATCCTTGTATGTCTTCCTTGAAGACATTTAATGTACCATAGGCACACTGCCTTGTGGTATAAAACTAGTATCCAAACATAGTTGTTATACATGGAATCCATTTCGGACTCATGGCACTTTGCCATAACAGGGAGTCGATACCTCGTATCACTTCCTCACAACGTAGTCGGATGGTACACCTCCATAAGATTGACATCTTTATGGGGTGAGATCAGAAACCCATACCCTAGGTTGTTTTCTGACTCTATCTGATCTACTAGTTTCTTGTGTATTTGAAGATTAATGGTATAGATTCATCATAGATGAACTATTTGTGTTCCATTAAGGACTTCGTGCCTTGAACAGTATTACTCCGATTTTCATCGAGTATCACTATCCTCCCACTGACCACTGCATATCGGTATTCCTCTCAGGAAAAACCGCATGGTGAGCAACAATCACATTGTTCTCATGTGAGATTTACAAGTACTATACTTAAGGTTTCCCTTAGGATAACCTATATTGGCACTTATCCAATTTGGGTCCTTAGTTTGGTATCATCCAAACGCTATGCCTGGCATACCCAAATTATCAGGAATGAGAAACCTCGTTTCTTCCCTGTTCATATCCTATATGATATCTGTCAAACAGATTTATATGGAACCTTATTCTAAATAAGTTTTGCACTATTAATACATATCCTGTTGAAGGAAATAGTAGCTCAGAGCGACTCATGATAAACCTTATCATGTCCAACAAAAATTCGGTTTTTGGTTCGGACACACCGTCTAACTGACGTGTCTCGGGAGGAGTCCTCATATGAAAGAATACCGTACTCTTTCATGTACGTATGAAACTTACTGCTTAAGTATTTTCCATTACGGTTTTACCGTGGCGGCATAATACTATAGCCGATCTGTTTTTCTACTTCGTGTCGAAACTATAAAAGTTTCTGATCTGTGTTCTTCAAAAGAAACACATAACCACTACGTGATTCTACATCCGTTAAGGTCACGAAATATTCATGTTAACATCTAGCCTAGCTAGATATGTGCCCACTTACTTCACCATGAATAGGGCTAACAGATCGGTGGCCCTATTACTATTACCAAGTAAATAGTATTTTAGGTATTTTACTTAATAAACTAGATTCGTAGACCTTATTTGAATAGTCAAATCAGTCCTAGTACCCACTCTTAAAAGTGTGGATATACGATTCTTCTTAATTGTGTCCTAGACAACAATGCCACAAATAAGACTCTATTGATCAAATCAATTTGAGCTATATTTATTTGTCATTTTATATGTTTGAGATTTTATTATATTCAAAATATAAATTCTGTTATTTACATCCAATGTATTTATCTCAGTATCATCTTTATATAATGAACCACTTAGTGTTCTAGAATATAAAGGTTTTATCTGCAATGGATTAAACACTGATATAGAGATAATGTCTCTAGTTAAACTAGTTACATTATAACATTTCCTAATTTAAGTACATACCCAAAGAGTAGTCCTAAACTTAGGTATCTACGGTCGAAACAGCGACTTTCGTCCCGTTTCCAATTCGCAGAGAAATCTCGGCTTGAAGGCAGTATCCAGCTTATAGAAGATTCTGAACGTCAATACATATATGTATTATGTACCACACTAAGTATTTAAAATCCAATTTCAATACTAGTAGTAAACATAACTTTGACAAATATTTTTAAAGTTAGAGCCTCGCCCTATCTTTAATTCCTTCGTGTCTTCCATATCCAAATGGTAGTCACTTTGGGATATATCAATTATCCTTTTCAATATTTCACAAACCTTTGCCCAAGCCTTGGGTTTCGGAATATCGAAACGATGTGCACCTTGTGCTACATGCCCAATTGCAACTTTGACTTTTCTCCACTAGAATAGTCAATTAATTCTCCAAGAATTATTAATTGCAATTTTAATACTTTTAAATCTAAAGATAGATTTATTGTAAGTATTTAATTAAGCACTAAAGTCATCATCACATAAATCTTCCAAAGACTTTATGCTCTACTATTTGCTTAATTATGGGCTTAGTAATAATAAGTTATTTTATCAAATAAATTAACCTATTATTAATTCCCAATTGAAAATTAAATCATTTTTAAACATTTATCCAAGGATTTATATTTAAATATTCAACCTTTTCAATTCTTTACTTGATTTTAATAGTCCAACTATTTAATCAAATTATTAAGGTACTATTTATTATAATGATTACAATAACCCATTATTTAATCAACTATAATTTTAATATTGATTACTATAATCCCATTATAAAATCAACTATCATTTAATTCAATTATATTGATTACTATAATCCAATTACAAAATCAACTATATATTGAATGAGTTTGTATATAATCCAACTATATATATTTTTTAAAAACAACATAAAATATTAGTCCGACTAATACTTTTAATTAATATGACGAGAAAAAAATAAAATGAGCGTGTTTAGCGAGAGTAATTGAACGAATGTTGCAAATTCAATACTTGCCTCCCACTATTTTTCGTCGAGCCTCTAACCCTCTGTGGAGTACTCGGGAAACCGTGTTTCCTAGTGGGCTAGGATCCTATTAAATAACACACAACCTTGACTTTGGCCAATAAAAGCTGTATGCTATTTAACTTAGGTAGATCTCTATGATCAATTGGATCTCATCCAATTCCTAGATCCGGTTAGGTGGACATCCAAGTCCGAAACATATGTATAATGTCAATGTATCCATTACATTTTCCTAACCCTATCCTCCGAATCATCTAGGCCTTGGCTTTGGCCAAAAACAAACCTAATGATTCCAGTTAAGTGGGACCCATTGACGAGGAAAGTTTCGTAATCAATGTCATTGGACAAAAAGTGATCTTGACTTTGGCCAATAATAAAAATCACGATTTGGACAAGACACCGATATGCAACAAAACTCTCATGATTCAAGTACATCCTTGATTGACAAAGGTCTTGACTTTGGTAAAAAACAAACCAATGCCAACTTCGGATCTTGAACAAGAATCATTCAATGGAAGGATATTTGCTTAATATAGATTGAGGGATTTTCGCGTGCAAATTGGCTACCAATTTAATTATCTTTGTTAAGGTCTCATCATCATACACCCTTAAACATGCATTCTAAATACATAATAAAGCGAGTATGAAATAAAATAATAATGATATGCGGATGGATACTTAACATTGATCCTAGATCAAATCTCTCCCTTTCTCACTCAAGCTAGCACTTGTAACTACTTCTACCCGTTACACTACACTTCTAAAGAAACCTCATATATATAGAGGGGAATAGGTGAGAAGAGAATACAAAGAGAAAGAAGGTGATAAGGCTGGACACGCAGGTCCAATTTAATAAATCGAATTTATTACAACAATTTCTAAAATTGCCCACCCGACTAATATCCATCCGATATGCATTATTCATTCAAACAACCACGTATTCACACACATAAGCATACTATCAATCAATCTAATCAAATTAATTAATCTGATAATTAAGTGATCATCCAATGTTCAAACAACGATTGATTTTGTTCGAGTCAAACTCGTTTTGGCGAATAGTACTTAAAGTACGAATTCATGAATTAAATTAAACTACATCATTAAATCCAATTTAACATGTATTTTATACTAATTCACTATTCAATTCTAAATTAAATATTACACTTTTATTTAATAAACCTTTTACGATTTAAATTCCAAATTCAATCGCGTCGGGACTCAAAGTCCGATTAACGTCCAACGTCAATTTAATTAAGTCTAATGGGCTTCAATTAATTTCTTTAGGCATGGGCTTCGGCAACCAAAGCCCAATAGTGGAATCACCCAAAATGCCTTAGAAATCAATTTCGGCCCATTAGGCCCAATTAAACATTAAAGGTTCATTAGTCGCATTTGGGCTTTATGGTTAAGGTTTTGGGCCCAATTGGATCCAATCCACTTGGCCTAAACCAAACTTGATAAATCAAGCCCAAAAGGCCAATTACAACAATTCAAGCCCAAATCCAATTTAAGCCTAAATAATTAAATTACACTAATCCAATTACGCAATTTAATTACCTAAAGTGCATTACATGATTAATCGACTAAATCAACATTTCCGAAACACTAAATTAGTCCAATTAATCATACTCAATTCATTATTATATGTCCAACATACAATTGAAAAATCAAACCCATTACATGCTTTATGCTCTCGGCCAAGGAAGGTAATTTGTCCGATTTGAATTCAATCCGATTAATTACACAATCGACAACGTATTAACTTCCCGAATGATTTCATACACATTGAATGTCACAAAATCAAAATCACCAAGACATTAGGGCATATACACCAATTCGGCCAAGGTAAGATTTTGGGGATTTTTGTTCAACTCAAAATTCAATCAAATTGACTTCAAATTAACATCATCCTTTATCATTATAACTCATCCAATGAATTAAAATGAAAAAATTCCAAGAACTCCAAGACTCCTACACACATTCGGCCAAGGTGAATATTTGGGGAAAATAATTCCAAATCATTTTCAACAAATTGGTCCAACCAAAATGCAATAAAACATGTTATAAGCATACTTAAACAATCAATTTATTCAAATCATGCTCAACAAACATTTACCCAAATTTTAAACCCTACAAATTTCATGCTTGCAACATTAGCTCTGATACCATTGTTGGTTTATTCTAAGGTCCCAAGATCAAATCAAGACATGAAATAATGCGTGAATACATCACGGAGGGTAGCGGAATACTCACATCGATCGGTTTTGAGTCCATTTGAAGACGAATGAAGCAAAAAACGCACTGCCTTGCTCACGCCACTGCAACAGTCCACTGTCCCCAAATTCGGTTTTGAGCTGAGAAAAAACGGAGCTCCGAGCTCGTCGAACGGATCCCGGCTCATGGGTGAACCTCCCTACCACCTTCGCAAGACTCGTAGTGTGCTAGCACTTGCGGTTTTCACCATGAAAACCCAACTCTTGCTTCCTTTAGCTCACGTTTTTCTTGATGAAAAACAGTGAGTTTTGCCCCATTTTGGGCCTGAGAGAGTGGAGAGAATTGAGAGAGTTCAATTATTGATTTTTGTTACCAAAATCAATTTATATT